>JASAND010015775.1:0-19957 GCA_030248195.1 Trissonchulus latispiculum
AAGCAAATTTTAATTCAGATCAAAGCAACTTCATTACATAAACTTAAGACCAATAAATTCAACAAACTTCGTTTGCTTCAACATCAAGCTTTGGTTGAAGGATTCACAACAAAAAGAAAAGTGCTATTTTTAACAAAATTATGCTTTTTATACTATAAATTTAAATAAATTTATATTTAAATTATATTTTATGCTTTTATCCATATCATTTCTATTAATTTAGCGAACCTGTTGTCGGAGGAGAAGATTTGGTTGGCACTGCTGGAACGGTTTGTTTTCTGTAGGTGGAAGTAGACTTAGAAGGTAACGGTGCACTAAGGAGTTTCGTATTATTGTATGTAACAATAGCCACTTCATTGCAACTACCCACGTCCACTTGACCAAGTGTAATTGGACTCATCCCAAGAACTACTAAAGACACCTTCAGAATATCGTTTGAAGGATCTTTAGCGAATACCATAAAATACTCTTCTTCAGACATTAGACGCACATCGGAAATATTCCGCTTTGGATCCTTTGGAACTTTCGGTTTACAATAAGGACTATCCTGCAACGCAAACGATTATCATAAGGAAGCCTCTGCTCTGACACAGAAATTTTTAACTGAAGAAAATCAGAGGACTATAGGGTAGCTGTAACTGTTAACAGTTCTGCATCAGCGAAACCAGCTTTCAAGAATATATTTTTCTTTCTCACTTATGTTTGTTTGCTGTCAACAACACTGCCACATATAGCCACACAACTTGACAGAATAAAAACAGTAACTTACAATAAAAATGTTCTTTTATATAATGTTTATGTAATGTTTATATAATGTTCTATAACAACTTTTATTAACCGTTTGTGGGACGAATAAAATTCTTAAGATTAGAAAGTAATTTCAATTAGATTGGGATGATGTCCAAACATAAACAATCCTTACTGAAACAAACGTTTGTGATGACGTCACATTTGGCATTTCCCAACCTGCGCACATTAGCTGAAACATCAAGCGCATATGCGTAGCGTCCCAAGTAGCATTCCCTTTTGAGCAAAAATGCCTTGTTGGTTGGTAAACGGAAAATACTCTCATTTCGCTTATCGAAGTATTCATATTAAAGGAAGCAACATGACTATTTTGTTTGACTAGCTCACAGTATCTGAGTGTTGTATTTCCTGTATTGTTCGAAGTGGTAAAGAAACAAATTCTTGTTCCATTAGATAATACCGAATAAAGCAGTGATAAACAGATACAAAGATAAATTAGTAAACGCATGTTACAAGCGTATGCTAGTGAAGGAGAAGGATGCAATCGCTTGTGACTCCTTTGTAATACTACAATCCTGTTTTATGAATATATATATATATATATATATATAATCTATAGTATTAACTCCGAAAGGTTGCTTGAATCCTAATAAACAAAATCTCGTCTGTTCGGTTTTTTCGAGCCTTAGCATAAATTTTCGTAATCTGCCCTGTCCTGTAATTTGTGTTTGTTTATAATTACTAGCGTAATGGAATTCGACTATACCATCTCTAACTTATCAATGGGTTTCCTTGAGCATCCATCTCTACGGTATTCCACGATCTCCTTAGAGCACTGCATGCCACAATCTAACACTTGCCGACGATTCAAATGTTAGAAGTTTGGTCGTTGAATTTTGCTTTGCGTAAGCAGTAGAAATCACAAAAATAATAATTTAGCATGATTTACACGTCAGCTTGTCAATTTAAAATTAAAAACCAAATTAGCTTCAGAAAACGCAGATGTGAAGATTTTTAAATCACCTGCTCTATGGGTAAGGCGGCATTTCTTTTTGAGTGCCTTGGCATTTGAGATTACTGCAATGTTTTGCTCTTGAATCTGTGAAGTATTTGTGTTCATTTTGACTCGATTCAGAAGGAATAGTTTCAGCGCAGGCCCAATTTCTCAAATTAGGAGGTGCGGTAACTAGAGACTAGCATAAAATACAAATGCTTCACCTGTGCGTTAACGCACAATTCCTTTCAAATGGGCACAAGATGAACAAGAACAAACTCTTGGCGTGCGTGCAGACTGTTTCAAAAACGTAAAATTATTCGCAAAATATTTATAACTTTCCTGCTTGTCTTTGCTCAGTCGTCACTGTAACTGTAAGGAGACATTGTGTTAAATGATTTATCGTTTGGGGTCGTACTCGTAGCGCAAATACGTATAAAATTTTAATTAGTGCAATCTTGCATATATATATGATCACGCAGCGAAGAGGTTGAGTTTTCTGGTTGCTTTTCTTGGTCTCTCCGCGGAGACAAATGTACGCAAATATTTATTTGGAGAAGTTCAGCACATCAACAATATAATAAAAGTGGAACGCAAGGAGCTTAGTTAATGTGACACGAGTAGTCAGTAATTCCAATAAGCTTTTCTTTCGCTATTAATGGCTTTCTGAACAGGTTCTTTGCAAAACTTGAAGACCTATTCTCCTCTATTTCAGTCAATCCTTCACTTTGAGTAAAATTTCACTTTCATTAACGTTTTCTTTTAACATGCACATGAAATTTCAAAGTGTCACATTACATAATAGCATGTTCCTCTATCTTCTCTGATGTTATTAATTTTGTATTCCTTAACCACCTAACAAACTTTGGAGTAAGATCGGATCGGACGAATTCTAACACAGGTTTTTTTAGTCGGACGGGACTCTGGAGACGTCAGTTACTCCGCATCACATTTATGAAACAGTGTATGTATCAATTTTTCTGAAGGAGCTTTTATCCCCGAATCCTAGAGTGTGCCTGTACTGTACTGTACACTCAGCTACTCAGCATGTAGATATTAGATTCCGACGAAATTTTGGTCACTCGAAACAGCTGTAGCAATGCTACAGAGTTATGGAATCAGTTTTTAATTGCATTAGTCTAAAGTTATAGTTAAAATTACTATTAAAATATCTATCGTAAGTCTAAAGCCCGGTTCACGATGAAGTGCTTTGTGGTTTGGTAGTTCACGATGGCGGAAAAGCACAGTGTGCTTTGTGCTTTCTCGGTTCACGATGATGATTGTGACTTGTGCTTTGAGAATATTCAACAATGTCAAGAGTTATCATAAAAATTGAAAATTAAAAGCAGCAATGCACACATGAATATCTTGCTATTTTATTTAATTTCAAAATAATTACAATCGTAATTTAGATTTCACAAATTTTAGAAATTTCTGCAGTTAGTTTTAAATTTTTGAATAATCTTTCGACCACGTCACCTGTGCTTTTGTGGCAATTGTACTTTATCATCGTGAACCATGTGTGTTTTGTCTCCTCAGCACAAAGCACTGTCTCCTGACCTACTCCTGAGCACTGGGCACAAAGCACAAGGCACAGAAGCACAAAGCACGGAAGACAAAGCACAAAGCACTCCATCTTGAACCGGGCTTAAGGGGGGGGGGGCGACTAAACTTTTGCCCCGACTTTGTCCGATTGGCCTACTTTTTGGCGAAGTTAAAGAGGATGGGTGTGGTCAAAAAATACTTGGTCGTTGGTTCTTAGCTGCCTTCCAGCCATGTGCAGCCGTCGCGTTTATGTGCCCGACCACCCCTTTTTCACAACAACCAACATGATTAATTAAAAATCTCTGCTGGATGCAAGACCCTAGCTTCATGGAGAGGCTGTAATTTGGCATAAAAGAAGACCATATGGGAATACTCATTTGTGCCAAATGGCAAAAAATTCTGCCGCGTGAAAAAATTTTTGTCAACTTTAATCTTCAAAAATTGCCAAAATCGCCTTTTTTGGGCAATAGTACAGTACCCCAGAAATCGAAAAAATCAAATTTTTGAATTTAAATTTTTTGAGATATTTGAACTCAGCGTGGTCGAAAACATACCCACAAACAATTTCAGGTCGATTAGTGAAGGTTTGCGACTTCTACGGCTGCAGAAAGCCTTTACACAGGATCCGACAGACTGAAAATGGCGATTTTGGCAATTTTTGAAGAGTAAAGTTGACATGAAAATGTTTTCACGCGGCAGAATTTCTTGCCATTTGGCACAAATGAGTACTCCCATAGGGTCTCCTTCTATGCCAAATTACAGCCTTATAGCTCGTACCAGTAATAAAATACCCCTTTAGTTAGCCAAAAATTTTCAAAATTTTGCCGAAACTTCAACTTTGAACAGTTATACCCTTAGATGCAAATAAGATACAGACATCTAGTATTTTTCCGCGGATAGGGGCACATGTGCCAAATCATATTGGCCAATGACAAGCATAAAGCTAGGGTCTTGCGTCCAGCAGAGATTTTTAATTAATTATGTTGGTAGCTGTGAAAAAGGGGGGGGGGGGGTCGGGCACATAAACGCGACGGTTTCACATGGCTGGAAAGCAGCGGAGAACCAACGACCAAGCATTTTTTACCACACCCATGCTCTTTAACTTCGCCAAAAAGAAGGCCAATTGGACAAATTCGGGGCACCCCCATTTTAGTCGGCCCCCCCTTAAAGGCAATTAGAGAATCAGCCTGGCCCTGCAGACACACGAGTGGAAGATGAGAGCCCCTCTCCGAAAGTTTCAGATAGTTGCCGGCCAACGAAAATTTCGGCAAGTCAACATTCGTCCCGAGTTAAGAAACGCCAAGCGGAGCATGCCTACCGTATTCAGTATATGACAATATAAGAGTTTCATACTTTTATTCTATTGTGCTCTTGCTATTATGATTGCATAGCCTTGATAACTGATCTTATTTAGGGATCACGCATCTAGAGATGGCGGCACCTACCTATTGCCCAATCTTCTTTATTCTTATAATTTTGTGTTTGAATACTTATTTTCATCAAACGAGCGCTGGTGAGATCATAACCTGTTCTCTGTCTTGCTGGGGTCCGAAAACAGTGGATGCTTTGAGAATGTATTTACAAAGAAGAGTTTATCCAAGCAACTGCTGTTCAACAATTTATTTTGAGGATTGAAGAACATTTAGAAATATAGAGTAGTTTAAAATTTGTAAGCCTCAAATAAATTGCGAAAGGAAATGAGGTCTATGCGGATTTTAGTTTGCCTCAATGCACTTACTTATTACGACCAACTGTTTAGGACAAACTTAGCCTAGAAACTGCTACTAAGAGTCCCTGCTACCCTACTACAACCACGACTATAAAATAACATTTATAACCCATGCACACTTATGTTGACTTACAATTTAGCAAATTTCACACAACAATTCTATCAGAGAATTTAAAGTAGATTCTAATAGACGATCACAGGAAATGTCAAATACAAAATTAAAGAGCGCTGCACAAGTAAGCACGAAAGTTGAGGACAACATGCCAGGCCAAAACTATAGCGATTAAAAGTGACAAAACAAAACAAAACTGCTTCACACAAAATTTTTAACTCTTTCTACACATATTTGCATAATAATTTTAGAAACAGTAGTTCAAAGAATTTCAAATAAGTTAAACCTGAAAAAACTCTCCTGTAGATTCCACAAAATTCCTTAATTGCTTCCAACATATAGAATGAGTCACCAGGCCACAACACAGACGGAACAAACAGCCAAATAATATGTACGTATTATGGAGAAATTTAAAAAGTCTGCCCCGCAGTCACTAAAGCAAAGCCTCAGTCCAAAACAGGCGAGAGCCAATGAAGGTAAAGGTAATGTACGGTAATTGGCCTCTGGCTGATTGACTGCAGGACAGGCTTTTCACCAATTCACAATGATTAATGCCTTGTATCCTTCGCGGATTGCAATGTACAGTCCCGGCTGAAAGTAACCCACCCTTTTGCTTGCGAGCAATGCGCGAGCAACTCGCGAAAATTCGTAGTCCTTTTTATGCAATGCTCGCGTTTGCTCGTAGAGTTTTTCCACCTAAGTTTATGCTTTTTATGTCGGCTACTTCTATTTTCAAATTTTTTCTGCAGCTTCTTCAGTGACTCGCGAGCATTGGCAAAAAGTGCTCGCAACTTTTCACGAGCAGCTAATTTTTGTTTCCTTTTTTGAAATCCTTTTGATCATTTTATCAAAACAATTTCCATGCTGTGCTTTGTATGTGTTATACGCATATAACATACATATAGCTTAGTGCTGTAGCACTGCTTGCCTTTGCTTTGCGTACATATATACGTGTACACGCATAACTACATACGTACGCATATATACTTAGTCAACTGAACATTGTGCAAACTTGCATGCAGTAATGTACGTAAGCAACAAATCCGCGAGTAAAAGAGGGTTACTTTCAGCCGGGACTGTATGTATATATTATACTACTTAGAAGAAAAGTATACATTTCATTGCATTATAACACAGAAAGGTTAAGACTTGGCCAAAAGACGTTTAACACAAAACTACATAAAGCAAAACACAAGCACAATTATATACAAACAAATAAACAAATAAAAGCCACAATACTAAATTAATAAAACTGCGTTATACTATTACCGCACTATTGTACTAACAATTCATGAATGCTCATCTTACTTGAGCCATAATAAATTTGCAGGTTATCTTTTAAGAGGGGGACGCCCCCCCCCTCCCCGAAATCGATCAAGCCCCTCTTTTCCTCTCCTAGAAGCGCCTCCTCAGAAAAATCATTACAAATGCCTCTTTTGCAACAAAACTATTGAAAGAAACTGCTGCTTCTCTAGACAAATGTTTGCTTTTGTAATTATTTCTGACTTTGAAAAGATTTTTAAATCTTAATCACTGAAAATTAAAACTAATCAGAAAAAGCACACTACGAACACATAGCTTGTGATTTAAAATTTCAAAACTGCTCGGAAGCTCCCCAAACGTTCGTTTCAAATGTCAGACCGGCTACACCGGAATTCTTTCAAATTGTGAAAATGGAATTGGACAGAACAGTGGATCCATAAAAGATAATTAACAAATCTTCACAAACAGAGGGAGATGGCTGCCCTGCCACAACCCTAGAAAAGGTGATTTGTTTTTTGCCCATCATGAGAGATATAATAACTAAAATAACACTAATAGCAAAGAAAAGAAGGGGGTTGAAGTCAACTTTGCAGACTACCGATTTATAAAATTTTGCAGCACTTTACAGCCAAAATGGACACTGGAAACTCATATTTCATCTTAAATATAAGCCTTACTTAAATCGAATATATACTGCGTGCACAGACCGAACCAGCGACCTCCGACAATGATAAACGATAAGGGAGTATTAGGATGCACCGAGGGCTGGCGGTGCAAACCCGGGCCAGTAAATTTTGTGAATTTTTGACATATTCTGAACAAAATTTCGAAAGTCAAAAATAGGTCAGTTAGTATGTTTTCTCATCGATTTGAATAAAAACAACAGTAGAAACGTTTGTATCATACCAGATGCAAAGTTTGAAGTTTTAAGAATATTAATGAAAATGTTCAATTTGGACTGTCAACTTTTGGGTCCCGGCCCCAGTATCGGGGCCAAGATGGTCGCGGCCACGATGAGACCCGGCCCCAGGAGTGGCGCCCCCGATGCATTCCTAGACGAGCATATATTATAATATGATACATAGCCAACACAGTGAAAACTGTACAAACAAACATATTTAGTTGGTGAACTGGGCTTTCTATAGGCGAATGTGGCCCAGATGAATTTTAGAGGTGTGAATCTTCAGCTTCCATTTTTAAACTCCATGGTGGACGATTTTACTGACGGACAGATTAGGTGTTACCATTGCCGCTATTGTTACTAAAATAAAATAGCAAATGATTTAAGTTACTTAAACGCCGGACATAACGTCTTATTAAGAAAACATCATTACTTACAAGTTCAATACGTAGTGTAAGACGTCCAATAATATTATACACAACCATATTATGGTATTAAAGCTAAAAACTCAATTGCTGATAACACCACTCACGTGTTGTCGTTGAAAAATTGGGCTGGCGACGACAAGCTTTCCATAACATCCGAAAACGGAGAGTCAAGAAGACTATTCAGACTAAACAAATTAAAGCAATAACATAACAATATTAATACACTCAGCATTCATTAAGTAATCCCGTAAGCCATCCCAAACGCAGCTAAAACGAAAAATAACTTGGTCAGTGGGGACTGAGCGAAACCTGTGCCGGGGTGAGGTCGCGTTCCTGGAGAGGACCCACAACTCCTTCCGCAAGTCCTCCTCACAAACTTTTTTGAAAATTTGGCCTTCTGAGCGATTTTTTCAGGGCAAAAGTTGGTACCAAAAGGGGTACCCACTTTTTGGGGGGGCGCGATTTTTGTGGGGGGGGGGGACGATTTTGGGGGGGAGGGTGCTTATGGGGGGGCCCACCCCCCACCCCCCACTAGAATAAGCCCAGAATTATGTTAAGGCTGATGATGTTGGGAATAACGCAGAAAACAGCAAAGCAACTTATATATAAAAACATTTGTTAGCATGCTTAATGAAAAATAATAATTTTGATAACCTAAACAGCCAAAATAAGCGCCGGAGGCGCGAAAATTTTATAATGGCGTAGTAAATGCATCAAGTTGAGCTAATTTGAAGCATTAATGTATAATTTCTGTATGTTTCTAATATAGTTAAACGCCCGCGCTCCGCGCGGGCGTAAAATGTTTCTTTTGCCCAATTTTTTCAGGGGGGCACTGCCATTATTTCGGGGAGGGCGGCGTCCCCCCGCCCCCGCATCTACGCTAGTGCCAAACGGTATGTGTATTTTAAGGAGTTTTTAAAATTAAAGGCGTAAGTCGTACGGTAACGAATAATTTCGCCTCGAGTTGAGGTCTCATGTGTTAAACATAGGAAACTAAAAAAGTTTCACTTTTTTGGACAAAGTGTCAAAAAATTTCGAACTTGAGCAAAGCTCACCAGCCTGGTCTGGTTTCATTAGAAAGGACTGTATAAGTATATACTGTGATTTGTTGGAATTAGAATTTTGAATTAGACCTTTAAAATTTTTCAATCATTTTATATATTTAAAATTTAAAGCCAGCCATTAACGAAATCTGAGAAAGTAAAAAAACTACCAGAATTTGAATCCCCCTTAAGGTGCTGGTATCCTTTTGTGCAGTGCTTTTGGGGTGATTTTTTAAACACTATAACTTTCTCAATTTTGGGAGTTGGAAAGAGCTTTATACATCGTTTTAAAGCTTATAAACAGGACATTCACATGGCGTACGAAACCAGCAAAATTAGCAAAAAATTAGCAAAATGTTCCAATATACTGACATCTGACAGGCTGAATATAGACCAAACATTTTTGAACATTGATTTCTCAAAACTGAATAATCGGCCAAAATTTTTTCTTGTGCTATCATACATAGGACATATGGGCCAAGGGACGTTTTTTTGGATTTGGCTCAACAAGTCTAAATACTCCAGAAAATCCGGCAAATGTGCGGCGACACAAAATTACGCAACTTTGCATTCAGTTTTCTCTCAACTGGAGTTGTTTTAGCCCAAACCAAGAAAATCGTCCCTCCGCAGAAGTACGAATTTCGATTCTGCCAAAAATCTCCGGAATCCGTCGAGTAGGTTTTGAGAAATCGATGTTCGAAACAAAATAAATGCAGTTTCGCCAAAATGGTTTTTCGGCCAAATCTCTAGCTTAAAGCAACAAAATTCGGCTTATAGGGATTCATAAAGTGTGCATTTAGACGCTGTATCGATTGAGTATAAATAAGCCAACTTTGTCCTTAACATGTGGCAGTAATTTTGAAAAAACTGATTTCCTGAAAAATGGCCATTTTTTGACCCTCTAAACAGTTTTTTGCTTGTACTGACTTAACCACAGGCGATAGCTTAAAAGTTGTAAAAGCAAAAATGTTCATTTTCGTCTTCTCATTCCAGCTATAACAGCCAATCCCGTATCCTGACTACCTACTGAGAGCCTAAGGCCAAAAACCAAAACTTTCTTATCTTTTGGGCAAAAAATACGGGACTGGTCCCAGAATGTTAAAGAACACAGAAATAGGTTCTTTTGTAAGTTTTAGTGATTTACGTGAAAGATTAAAGTCGCATGAGTGAAAAATACCCGAAAGGAAACCAGCACCTTAAGGGGGGGGGGGGGCTACTAAAATCGACTTGCCTCGACTTTATCCGATTGGCCTACTTTTTGGCGAAGATATAGAGCATGGGTGTGGTCAAAAAATATCGGGTACTGAGATCTTAGCTGCCTTCCAGCCATGTGCAGTCGTCGCGTTTATGTGCCCGACCCCCTTTTTTCACAACTACCAACATAATTAATTAAAAATTTCTACTGACTGCTAGGCCCGAGCCACAAAGCTGCCATTCGCCAATATGATTTGGCACATATGTCCCTACCTGCAGAAAAATACTAGATGTCTGTATCTTATCTGCATCTAAGGGAATTACTCTTCAAAGCTGAAGTTTCGGCCAAAATTCAAAAATTTTTGGCTAACGAAAGGAAAATTTTATTACTGGTTCTAGCTATAAGGCTGTAATTTGACATAAAGGGAGGCCCTATAGGAGTACTCATTTGTGCCAAATGGCAAGCAATTCTGCCACTTGATAAAATTTTTATGTCAACTTTAATCTTCAAAACTTACCGAAACTGCCATTTTCAGTCTGTCGCACCATGTGTAGAGGTTTTCTTCAGCCATAGAAGTCGCAAAACTTCACTAATCGAGCTGAAATCTTTTATGGGGGTGTTTTCGACCTCGCTGAGTTCAAATTATGTATCTCAAAAAATTTTAATTTCAAAAAACTTGATTTTTTCGATTTCTGGGGTACCATTGCCCAAAAAAGGCGTTTTTGGAAATTTTTGAAGATTTAAGTTGACATTAAAATTTTTTCACGAGACAGAATTTCTTGCCATTTGGCACAAATGAGTACTCCTATAGAGCCTCCTTCTATGCCAAATTATATACAGCCTTATAGCTCGCACCAGTAATAAAATTTCCCTTTCGTTAGCCAAAATTTTTTAAATTTTTGCCGAAACTTCAACTTTGACGAGTAATTCCCTTAGATGCAGATAAGATACAGACATCTAGCATTTTTCTGCAGGTAGGGACATATGTGCCAAATCATATTGGCGAATGGCAGCTTTGAGGCTTGGGCCTAGCAGTCAGTAGAAATTTTTAATTAATTATGTTGGTAGTTGCGAAAAATGGGGGGTCGGGTACATAAACGCGACGGCTGCACATGGCTGGAAGGCAGCTAAGATCTCAGTACCCGATATGTTTTTGACCACACCAACGCTCTATATCCTCGCCAAAAAGTAGGCCAATTGGACAAAGTCGGGGCAAACCTTTAGTAGCCCCCCCTTAACTGATTTCCGATAAAGACTGCAGGATGATTCGTCCACGTCCTGCCCGTCGCTGTCCCTGCCCATGAGGAAGAGAGTAACACACGCATAGCAGGAGTGACATGGCTCAAAAACCTTAAGCGGTAAGAAATTTTTGATAAAAGCTGAAAAATGTTTCGAAAAATCAACAAAAAGACGAACGTAGGCTAATTATAGGTGGTATGATAGAAAACCATACTATGAGTGTAAAAGGAGCAGCGCGAACCTTACAGACCCGGTCTTTTAGTTCCAGTTAATTATACGTGTAAGTCACGCTTGAAAAAGTGCATATTTGGTAAGCTCAAAAACTGAAAGATCTGAGCATTTTCAGTAGTAAGTTTGTCTTTTCTGAAAGTACCATGTGAGTGCACTTTTTTAATAGTGTTCCGCTGCCCGGTTGGCCGACCGAAAGTGGTCCACGGCAAAAATGGTCAAAGGGTCAAATATGTGTCAAAGCTGCAACACTAAGGAAACAAGCTCGACACATGTTGTTTGTGGCACATTTTCTTCTTGTTCCATGATTCATTAATCATATAACAGATTTTTCAGCTTCCAACTAGGTATATATAACTGTCAAAGTTAACCAGATTCAGTTGATCCTTACAGTTAACGATTGCAAGTCTGTTCAAAAAACTGCGTGTGCACACAAACCGATGGAATTTTCCCAAAATGGCTGCATATAAGTAAAGAACTCGCAAATAAAAATGACACCAGGGCCGCCACTTCCGTTACATGTGTTGGGACCTCATAGGGGCCCCGACCATGCCGTGACCTAAAGATTGGGGATCCAAATCATTAATTTTCCTATAAAGTTCAGATTCTGCTATAAACAAATTGAATATTGTTACGTATATATATTATTTACGTAACTTACTGGTCAGTAGACTCCTCCGAATGATGTCCCCTATTATCACAATTTCCATCGCCATCATCAGGAGTTCTAAAAAATAAAGCTAAATCTTAAAGCAAAGCTCGATCTAGAAAGAGCAAGTATCATGGCATTTTTTCAGTAGGGGGGGGGGAGGCAGGGTCGGGCGGCATCAAAATTTCAGCGAGACCGAATCTAGCAATTTTAAACTTAGTTTCTTACAGTTTTTGAGGCTTAGGCTCAGTATTAGGCTCTTTCAAACCCAGAATCCTTTAGTTGAGATATTAACGACTGTCGACCGTCCTATTGTTGATAACTCCAGTTTGGTCTCCTTACTTGATAAAAAACATAGACTTAACCGAAAACATTCAAACATGCTATATCAAATAGATTCCTACAAATTGAAAATTTTAGTTACTTAGAGCAAGCTAGCAAGGCCTCAAGTATTTGGAGGTTAGGCGTTTGTACATTAATCTTACGTTTCTCTACAAAATCTAGTGATATCACCTTTGATCTAATGACCAAGTCTCGGATTTTGGGCGAGACCGAGCCTCCCAACCCTGGAGGTGGGAGCTCGCCCCCCAGCTTCCGGCATTCGGTCGCCCAAGTGTCAAGAACGTCTCAAGAATTCAAGACCAAATTTTCATAACTTCTCAATTATATACAAAAATTTATGAACTTCTAAACTCATTTTACACTTAAAAGCAGTAATTTTTACATTTTACCTTAAACTGAAAATTTTTCGCTTAAAACATGGTCATATTTATACTTTGGTCTAACTCCTACTTATGGAAGCTCTCCTCCCAGTAAGGTAAGGTAAAGTGACCCCTGGAGAGAACTCCAACCTACAGAAGGTTATAGGGTGCCGGTGCTTATCTCTGGATTCACAGCCCGAAGCCAGGAGCGACAACTCTAATGTTGACTACATCTGTGGAAGGCGGGCCAGCCCTTCGTCAGGCATTACGCCAGAACACAGACTCCTGTTACCTTCCCACCGCAGTGGTACCCATTTACCGACCAGTTAAGGATAGACAGCTGGGTTGGCTCGAGCCCACGGCGAACCGATATGTGCTTAGTCCCTTGCTCAAGGGGATTTGTGAAAGCTTTGTTCGTCAGCGGGGATTCGAACCTCGAACTATCGGATCCGAAGTCGAACGCCTTAACCACTCGGCCGGCACGGCACAAGGTTTCTCCTCCCAGTCTCCCTTTCAAACCCTAAAAAATGTCTGGACATGCTGCGTGAATTGAATCTGAACATAAATTTAACCAAACGAAAACGATTTCATTCATTTTTCGACAAACTGATATTGCTATCTTTTAACATGTTTATTGAAGGATTGAAATATATAAAAACTGACTAAAGAAGAATGGCTAGCAACTAGTGACTATAGTGCTGTGGGTGGACTTTGGGTTTTCTCTGGGGGAAAATATGGGGGGAAGACCAAAATTCGTGGATTCAAAGTGGTTCTAAAATTGCCTGTTTTCTACATCTATATACGCAATAACCAATAAAAGTGCTCAAAAATTGAGCTGGAGTGCTAAAATAGACGAGTTTAGACTTAGAACAACCAAAACATTCCGTTAAAGCATAAAACTTTTTGAAAATGGTGATCAAAAATATTTAAAATTTGGAATTGAGTGGGGTGGGGAAGCCCTAAAATGTCCCATTCCAGAGATTGCAGCCTTTCACCCCGCGCCCACCCTGGTTATTATGGGTGTATTAACCGTTCAGGGTGGCAAATAAGCACCTACTTCTTTTACGAAATGTTCATTTTCTCAATGTTTAGCTTGCTCTAAGACAAATAGCTCCAAAACATTTATCGGTGCTTATAATTCTTTTAAATATCTCATTGAACCTATTAATAATGAAAATTTTCAATGTACTACAAAAAATTTAATTTATTTGTTAACTTGCAATGACTGTAATATGCAGTACGTTGGGGAAACCAAACGTATGTTTAAAGAAAGGATTCGGGAGCATATTTATGCTATAAGAACAAAGTCAAAATCTGGTTGTACAGAGTTAATCGAACATTTTAATATGGGTACTTGTAAAAATTATAGTTTTCAGTTAATAGAAACTGTAGAATCTACAGGTGATGATGATGTGGATAAAATTACGAGATTAAATCGGGAACAATATTGGATAAAAGAATTGCGTACAAAATTCCCATATGGACTTAATACGATAATGAAAGGACAGAAAGATGACATAGCTATCTTTTGGAATTTTAATCGAAAATGCATTCAAAAAACTATTAACAAAGTTAGAGGAAGAAAACGACCTAGTAGTGTACAACCTAAATGGAATCTGATAGATACTAAAGCATTCCTTTCTAATTTGGAAATGTGGTATATCACAGACGGTAAAAAATTTAGAAAAAATGTTTTAAAATTTATATTTAGTAAACCTAAACATATGTTGAAAATGTTGTATGCAATGATATTAAATTCTAAAGAAACTTTATTTATTGAATTAATGAGAGATATTGTAAGAGCAAAATTGCATGAAGTTGTTGAAATAAATAACGATAGAAACATTAATAAAAGTAGAATATTTTTTCATTTTGATAATAGATTAATGGACATGGTATGTTTTCGTCGAATTTTTGCTAAAAACAAAGTATTTTGGAAGGATAAAGAGTTTCAGGAAGAATATTCAAATCCTATGATTCTTTATTCATATGATCCACCTGTATCTAGTTTTATTTTTAATTACAGACAGACAGCCGAAAATTTTAAAGTGGATACCGTAATTAATACACCTTATAGTTGTGCATGTCATAATTCTCGTTTTTGTGATGCCAATCATGGTCATGTAATTACTGGAGACTTAGAAGTTATTGATAATACAGAACTAAGGGACCTAATGAAGAAAGGCCCAAAATATCGTTTTCGAAAGGCTACTAATATAAATAACTGCATCAAAAAAATTAAAACTGGACTTAAAAATTATATTCATAGTTTTACTTCAAAAAAGCACTTGATAGAATCAGATTATCTAGATTGGATGCATGCTGTAATTAAAGATTGTAAAAACAATCTCAAGAAAATATCTGAAAGTAAATATTTTGAATGTGTAAAAAATGAGAAGTTGTCTGCAGATGCCAAAAATTATTTAGAATTTATTAAAGAACATTTTGTAATTACTGTAATAGATAAGGCATCTCAAAATTTTTGCCTTATCTGTAAACAGTTTTATTTAAGACAACTATTGTTAGAAACTGGCTATGAACAAAATGTGGCAAATTATAGTTTCATTTCTACAACATTACCAGAATTTAAGCAGCAAATTGCTATGGAATATGGCTTAAATGAAAAAAGTTTATGTGGTTCGCTTCCTTTTATACAAATTTTGCCTAAGTTTCATAAGAATCCAGTAAAGTTTCGAGTAATCATTTCTTCAAAAAAATTTTTTTTAAAAACAATTCCATCTAAAGTTTCACAGTGCTTAAAATTATTGTACATAAAGGTGCGTAATTATTGTAGAGCTATTGAACGAAATGAAAGATACAAATTAAAATTATTTTGGGTAATTGATAATTCAAAACAAATAATTGATGCAATTAAAGAAATAAATAAAAAGGTAGTTGCACAAAATGTAGCTACTTACGATTTTACAGAAATGCATACTTCTTTAACACACGATGATATTTTCTTTTATATTAATGATCTGATAGATCGTTTTAGGGGAACTAGTGGAATGGTGGCTACTACTAAGAAAGCTTTCTGGAGTAATAACAGAAACCTTTCAAATTTTATTGATAAACAAAATTTAAAGGAATTTATTAGGTGTGTAGTTAGTAATATGGTTTTTACTGTTGGTGATAAAGTTTGCAAACAAAATATAGTCATTGCTATGGGCACAGACTGTGCCCCATATTTAGTAAATCTGTTTGTATTTAACTGCGAATTCAAATTTATTTATAGTTTAATTAAACAAAAAGACTGGGAACTTACGTACTCGTCAATTTACATTTTTCGATATATGGATGATTTAACGGTTTTTGATGACAACGGAAAATTTGAAATCATTAAACCAATGATTTATTCACAATCTCTGATTTTAAAAAGACAAAATAAAGACGATAGTTTGGGTGAAGTATTGGATATAGAAATTGCAATTAAAAACGGTTACTTTATAACAAAACCTTTCGATAAAACGGAAAAGTTTAATTTCATTACGCTTAAATTTCCACATGCATTTTCTAATTACTCACAAAAAATGGCCGGACAAGTATTTTATAACGAATTGGTACGTTTAACTATGTTAAGTACTAATACTTCTTTTCTCGAACAATCCGTTATCAAATTGATCCATAAACTTATTTATAGACAATTTTCTAATAATAGATTACGGCAAATTATTTCTAAATGGCTTTCTAAAAAATCTCTTTTTACTGACAAAAATATTGATAAAAGTTTATTACTAAAAAATTTTTTTAATTAAAATATTTTTTATATACATAAAAATACTTTCTTTTAAAAAATTATTTATAAAAACTTTTTTCTTTATCTCGATTTTTCTGTTGATTTTTTAAAAAAACAAAAAACAAACATTTTTGTGTATATTCGTATAGCTTTCACTCTTGGAGTAAATATATATCCACCCAGTTTCCCCATGCCAGGTGCGCACCTGGTGAGGCTGGGTGATGAGACGCATGGGGCTTTGAGCACTCATCTGAGGATATATATATTGCCTGTACTCCAAGGCACCAATTATGTTTTGCACTATGTTATTTTACGTATACACATTCATATATTTTTAAAAGTGGTTAGGGTTTGCAATGTACACTTATGCACTACATATATATAATTTATTTTATAATTTGTATTATTTTATGTTTTAGTCTTTTATTTCATATTTGCGATGTCCACTGGACAACGGAATACGTCTGTGTCGGATGTATCCAGTAATCTAGAATTTGAAACGACTGTAACTACAGAAGAGGGTGAGTACGCTTTTTGTGATACTGTGCCTCTTTCTCTGCTTTTCTTTCCGGGGGGGAGTGGATCCTCCCCAGGACCCAGTCCCAGGTCCCGGGAGCCGAAAGAGCACCCCACCCAAGGAACCTGACAGCAGGTGGGCAAGCGGGCCCCACAGACACGGGGGGCCACGGGGGGGGGGCCCGCCCCCCGGCGCGGCCGCCCCCCGGGGGGGGCCGGAACAGGAAGGGGAAAAGGGGGGGGGAAGGGGGGAAAAAAGGAGATAGTAGAAGGGATTTAAGGGGGAAAAGGGCCGCGGCCCGCCGGGGGGCCCCCCGGGGGGGCGCCGGGGGGGGGGGGGGGGGGGGCGGGGGGGGGGGGGGGGGGCGCAGGAACCCAATTACCTTGACGGGACCCGAGGACAGGACCTCCAGGGAGGGATTCCACCCAAACCATTTACGCCGGGCGAGTCGGTGCGAGGGACAGGTTAGGAATAGGTGTTTTAGATCCTCCTCCTCCAGATGGCAGTCCGGGCAGAGGGGGATCTGTCGATGCCAAGTCGGTGCCGAAAACTGGCTAGGATATTGGAATGGCCTCTGCATCTAAGCTGCGACAGAAGGGAGCGTTCCCTTCTGGTTAGGCCATTTTCCTCGGAGATTGAAGGTGCCTTGAGGTTCGGATATATTGAGGTTATGGACGGATCATTCATGGAATCGTGCAGCTTGTTTTTGATTGACCTTCTTACTGCTGCCTTTGCAGTAGAAAAGTCAATAGCTGTAGCGGTCTGATCCAGCTTGGCGGCTTCCTTTGCTGCCAGGTCCACATATTCATTTCCGTTGATTCCACAGTGGCTTGGGACCCACTGAAGTGTAATATTAGTGCCTCTTTCCGCGATTGTTAGCAGGGAGTTCCAAATGTCGTTTCCAAGTACCGTTTCCTGGCACTGTGGCCCTGAAGCCAGCTTCTGCAACAGGGATTTGGAATCGCTGCAGATTCTTAGGTCCATAAGCCGTCCTCCGAGGTCCTTCTCATCGTATTCCAGGGCAAGTCTTCATGGCGAGCTGCTCCGCACGGTAACTTGAGGTAAAGAGTCCAGTCAGTTTTTGATGGTTCGGATTTTCATTTCCTTCAGCGTCCTCGGCTCTGGCTGCACTGCCTCCCGTTTCGGTAGGAGTCCACAGCTGACCCGTCCGTCCAGATGATAACTTGGGCTGGTGGTAGACGGGCTCAGTGAGTCTCATCTGTCTAGTTTGGCCAGTTCAGCTGGACTGGTGCAGCGTTTCGGTACCGTTGAGCCAAGGTCTGTGTAGATATTGTTGGCACAGAGTGGTGCCCTCTCCATGGGGCTGTCGAAGGTAGGGTCAGTGATTCCTTTGGCAGGTTATCAAGTCCTGCGTCAGTTACCAACTCTTGTCCCAGTTTCTCGCCATGAAGTGTGGGATTTAAGTCTCGGTCGGGGGGCCTGTGCGTGGCGGCTCTTCGTCTTGACTGGAAAGCACCTTGTCGCCGGTGGTACAACGCAGAACCCCTGCAGCGCCCCACGCCCAGGTGCCCCCGTCCCCACGGGTCCCCAGGGCCAAGGAACTGCCGGGCAACAAATGGGCTTTCAGGACCTCCCTGGCTCCTCAATGGGGCCCAACTCCTATAAATCCTTCGGGTGTACCATTCCCCCTTCTCCCTTCTCCCCATCCCCTCCAGCCAATCGTCCAGAGAAATATCTCATCCCATGCTAGACTACAGAATTCCCCAGTGGGACTGGGCAGGCCACAGCCCGGGGGCGGGCTGTACGAACTTGAAGCCAGTAACTTGAAAAATTTTTCCCTGATTCTGAGCGTCAGTGGCAGCCCTTTCGATGTAATCTTGCTTCAGGAGACTAGACTGCAACGGTACCACAGCTTCAGCCTACAGGGATTTTCAGTTGTCCTGGAAGGATAGAACCAGAGGACGGAGAAACAATCAGACTGGTCCTCCGATCGGAGGTAGACTACTTACGGCAATCCGAGAAGATCTGCCCTACTGTGTAGAACTTGGGCCCTGGACTGCAGTCGGTGACGATGTATCGGAGAGGTGCTGGTTTGAACGAGAAAACAGGAAGGCAAAGCTGGGGGCCCTGGATGAAAATCGCCAATATCTAAATGGAAAATGGAAAATGGAATCAAATGAACTAACCGCCCCAGCCAGTACGCAAACCTTCAATGAATATATGTTTATACATTATATGCTCACATTGCCTCGGTACTGGACCCACCTCAGGGATTGCACCTGTTCCAGCCCCTGGTCCCTACTACTCACAAAGCGAGACTACAAAAGCTACTTCAGAAATTCATATAAATTGAAGTTTTCATAGACTTATACATACATAAGGAGTATATACGTATATAGGTACGTGTGTACGTACATGCATGAAAAGTACGTAATAGCTGCTCAGTTGCCCCTCAAACAAGTGCAATCCCCAGCTTTTGGTCGAAACCTACGCGAAATAGAAACGGCTACATATATCTATATGGCATTTTTTTAAACTTAGAATATTTTTTGAATGATACAAAATATATGCGCCAGCTTTAATATAGCTTAAGAAAAAATATATTTTTGACCGATAAAAGAAAATTTATATATATACGTACAATACGTGCGTATATATGTACAAAATTTCAGTTTTACCAAAAAAGTATCGGATATATATTTTTCACAGTAAATTCAATTTGAGCTCAACTTTATGAAAAATTGTAATATATACAATTTTTCAATAGCAAAAACCCCTAGCGTACAGGTATGCTGCATCAACCTACTTACCCAGAACTAACTTGGTGGGATCTAGACCGCACAAGCTACGAATATCTCATCTAGGCTTTTCGAATCATTTTTATCAATCCACGTTCATATGCAAGATATTCGTGGGACCCAGACTATGGGAGACTGTAGCATACCAATTCATTTCATTCACCCTCCCAG
>JASAND010015776.1:0-51584 GCA_030248195.1 Trissonchulus latispiculum
TAATGGAATTGGTAAAATTTGAAGTTAAAACCGAAATAATTGAAACATGGTCAAAATTAGTAAAATCAGTAAGGAAGAACCTCTGTGCCATGGATTTGCGAAGAAGACCAACGATCATCACTATGGAATATGATTAGTAAATGATGTCCAAGCATTAATTGTATGAATTGTTTTGTGTTTGTGAAGCCAGAGTTGTCTAGTACCCAATATTAAGGGAAATTCTTAAATAGGGACCAAGGTTTGCACGGAATTAGGTTAGAAATCTTAGTAGCATTGATGATTTCCAGTGTAATTAAGTTTAAATATCGTTCGAATTACTAACAATACTAATCTAGAAGTGTAAACGAAGGGCTAATTCGGTCACCTGTTCCCTAATAACCGGAGTTGTCACTCTACTCGACCTTAAACGGCAGTGTCTTGATAAATCTTGAAGAACCTTAAAGAAAATTAGTGAGTTGTTACTCCCCACGAAGGAAAACATCAACAATTTGACTAATCTTAAGCGTATTAGTGAGTTGTCACTCATAACTTGGGCCAAGAATGGCCCCTTCTTGCCACCTTGTACGCTCTCCATTAACTAAACATGAATTGACAGGAAGTCATTGACTAATAATAGGCAATTACACGCCTGCCGAGCTGAAAATTGGTCGTAAACTTACTTATGAAGTGGAAATTTACACTAAAAAAGCGATGAATATTGGAAGATGGTTCGGTCTTAGGCATTAAATAGCTAAATACGTAGTTAGTTAAGCATAATTAGTGTTAATTAGTATTAATTAGGTAATAATTAGATAATTTTGACAATTTTGAGTCGAAACATAACTTGGGCTCATATGAAAGAGAATTTGATGCTCAGTTCAAAAATCCGAACCCGACGTTTTAACTTCAAAAAATTAAGAAAGTTATAGTTAAAAATGTTTTTATTAAGATTACACTTTTGTTGTGTAATCTTAACACTTCAAAAAGGAGTGTTCTAAAAAGGTTTTGTTTTGGTTTGACTTAAGTCAAACCTTTTTCTTTCTCCGTTTTCCTTTCTTCCTCCTGTTGGGCCTTTTCTTTCAGGACCCAACAGTTGTCTTCTCCTTGAGCTTTGGCCGAAGACAAAGCCGGCAAAGAGGAAGAGGAAGAGGAGAATGTACGCAGTTTTCAGCCCAAGTTATGACGAGAAGGGGGCCGTTGGCCGTTATTGATAATAATATTACATTAATAAGTAGTTAGGACTAAGTACGTAGATACATACTAGGTAATTATGTAACTTATAAATTCCTGAAAATTGTACAACCTGCGCAACAATCAGTTAAAAGTCCAAAACTTAGTGAAATTGTCCCTTTGGTTGCGTTTATGTGTTAAAGAAAGTTTTCCAAAATTCTGCTAGAATTCGGGGCCCAAAATATATCAAAAAAGGGTCAGTTGGAGGGCAATAATTCTAAAATCTCATTAATATTGACCCTCGGCGGTCAGCTGGCCCGCCTCGCCGCTGCGCCCCATATGTAAAAGGTGGCAAGCTTCTAGAAAGTTCCAGAACCTACTAGAAGCTTTGCCTTAAAATCAAAGGAAAATCCGCCTCCAAAGTCACTAATGACCTGTCATCGGGCTGCCAGCAAAACTGTCAGCCCGACCCCAAAATTTTCTTTCTAATCAGTGTTCGTTTGAGTGCGACCGAGAGCGGTTGCTTTTCCCCCCTCCCTTCTAGTGCGTTCTCCAGTGCAGTTGTTACCTGCATGGGGAATCAAGCGCACTTCCCCAGATTAGGCTAAAAACTAAAGGACTTTTCTGGCCTTCGGGCCAGAAAAGAGATTGAGATGTTGACCACGAACACTACAAATCTAGGGCCATATATGTTTGCTATGCCTG
This sequence comes from Trissonchulus latispiculum, assembly GCA_030248195.1. Taxonomy (NCBI): domain Eukaryota; kingdom Metazoa; phylum Nematoda; class Enoplea; order Enoplida; family Ironidae; genus Trissonchulus; species Trissonchulus latispiculum. The sequence goes on from JASAND010015776.1 coordinate 1,855, forward strand.
GCCAGAAACCATGAAGAAGATCCTAGGGTTTATCGGCCATTTTGACCATTCCTTTTATGTATATTGAGGCCTTCTGGCCATTTTTATCATGTGACCTTTTGGGCCTTCGGGCCATTTTTTCTGTATTTTATGAGGCCCGTAGGCCGTTTTCTCATGCACCTTTTTGGGCCGCCGAGCCCCGCTTTTATCAGTATTTTGGGCCGGAGGCCAGATTTTGAGTTCCATAGCATGTGTGGGCTTTCGAGCCACTTTTATTTCATCTCATTTTAGTTACTAGCACTATCATTATTATTTTATTATTTCAAAATAACGGGGCAGCTCATGTAAACCCCTCCTGTTCGATGGAGGTCTTGAAAATTGTCCCCACTTATGTTTTTCTGTTTTTATAGCCGACACCCTCTCATTACCGAGGTTTGCTGACCTCCGCCCCTCGTTATTCTGTTCTGTGTAGTCATTCTTTTATTTGCATTTTTCGGTCAAGCCACGACCAATCTTTTATCAATTTTTGGTAAGGCCCGTTTGGCCAGTAACTTGGGGTTTTTTCAGTAGAATACGGGATATTTAAGTGGGGACCCAACCCCTAAGTCTGAGCTAGAGGGTCCCTTTGCTACGACCCTAGAATATTAAGTTAGCAATAGAAATATTCACCCCACAGCCGGCAACTAGGAGTTGCCGGCCATATTGTTTAACCATGGCTTTGTTAAGTCTCAAAAAAGCTCACTGTCCATAATTATGCCTGTATGTTGTAGGTCGGTACCTAAAAGTAGTAGGTTATTAAAAAGTACAAAATGAGTTTTAACACCGAATCTTTAAAATAATCAGCAGCTTTAAATTGTCCATTTTAAAATAATTAATAATCAAGCGTTTTACGGGGAATGACCGGCTTCCCCATTCGTTAATTTAGTTAATTGTGAGTAGTTTTGGTTTGTAATGATTGCTTGGCAATCATACTCACACGGCTTTCCCAAAGTTTTAAAAAAGTTCTTCAAAATTGCCCAAATCTCTACGCTAAAAGTCTAGTTTTAGGACTCTAAAACTCGCAACGAAATCTTCTTTAAATCCCGTTAGTTGAGTAGCTAAGAATTACATTAGAATGTGTGCTTGTAGGTCTAGTTAAGGTCATAAACGATCCCATAAATTAGATTTAGGGTGCGTGAATTGCCCCAGGTGTGTGTGTGTGTGTGTGTGTGTGTGTGTGTGTGTGTGTGTGTGTGTGTGTGTGTGTGTGTGTGTGTGTGTGTGTGTGTGTGTGTGTGTGTGTGTGTGTGTGTGTGTGTGTGTGTGTGTGTGTGTGTGTGTGTGTGTGTGTGTGTGTGTGTGTGTGTGTGTGTGTGTGTGTGTGTGTGTGTGTGTGTGTGTGTGTGTGTGTGATTGAGATTAGTTAGGTAAGTACCTACGTAAGAGGTCGCGTGATTGTGAGTGTGTGTGAGGTTGCATGAATGGCATTGTAGGACAGGCGTGAGTAGTATGAATGATCGTAAGTTGGTTGACATGAGTGTATGCTAGTCTAGCTGTCGTATAAATAAAGTTCAATTGTCTAATTATGTTGTGTCGTAAATGTTGTGCGAATGCTGTCTGAATGTAATATAAATGTAGTGTAACTGGTTTTAAGCGGTAATTCGAATGTACGAGTGCAGTAAAAGTGTAGCATAATTGTTAGTTAGCGGGTCAGACTGTATAAATGTTGTGTAAGTGCAGTATAAATGGTCATTGAGTAATTGTCCCAATAATTGCTTGAATGGTGTATGAACTTCGTTTAGCTAAGGAATAGGATTACGTAGCCCAATATTAGGTTGTCTGTAAGGTGCTAATTAGGTTGCTGGTAATGTGGTAATGTGCGTGTGCGTTTGTGCAAGCATATATGGTTCAACTAATAATGGGAATTGGGAATATGACAGTGTAAATGCGTGATTGTATAGGGAACCCAGGTTCAGGCCCTAAACGGTGAATATGCAAAGGAGGTTTGGATCATAGGTCCTAGGGTCACGGGGACCCCGTATTAGCTCCTTATCAGTGGAAAAAGGGATGTCCTCGATACGTCCGCGTAGGCCACTCATTGTTAAGAGTGCGGACGAATCGCATGAAGGGAACCTCTCTAGTAGTAAGTTCTCACGCAAAGTTAATGCATTATCTGTTTAATAACTGTGGTCTTCACAAATTCCGCACAATACCAGTACGTAAGACCAACAAGGGAAATAGTTCTTAGTTCCTTGCATAGGTTCTTTTAGTTTGAAATTAATACATACTGTTATTGCCATTCATGGTCAAATTAACTATATTCAGCGTACATTTTGTTCATAATAATGACCGATGTCGCCATTTTTAGTTTAAAACGGATACCTGTTGTCATTGCAATTTCCAGTCATTTCAGTCACATTTAACTCAAACTTCGTTTGTAATTGTGACCGCAACCACGGTCTGGCACCATTTCATAACAGTGCATACATTTGAAGACAAACCTAGTAATGTTCGGTCATGCACTGCTCAACAAGGATAAAAGGTCAACCTTGTTCAACCAATAGTCGCTACAGATGTGGTTTATAATAATCCTTCACGAATGGCAATAATCAGCATCAGTAAATCAGCAAACTTAGTTAATACCAAATAGCAATCAATAACGTATTTGAAACAAGAGAAATAACAAGTAGTTACGTAGGTATTCTGGATAGTTTACTAGAGCCATCTTCCAATGAATGCGAAATTAACAAAGTGCGCGAACTTAATCAGTTTCCGAAATGCAATATTCGTTAAAGCAGGAAGTTGTTACCTTCCTCATGTAGGACCCAGGAAATTGGAGGTCTTAAGCCTAGTTACTGCATTTCTATCAAATCTGCGTGTTAACCTTTTTCTAACTAGTCAATATTTGTTATAAGCAGGAAGTTGTCATCTTCCTCGTTCAAAGGTCTGCCTGTTTTGGAATGACTTAAAACAGCCTCAATTTCATGTTTCCGATTTGAACTGCATGGAAGCAAATTGCACAAGGTGAAATTATGCTGTAATCACAATTTCTTGCACACGAGTGCAAGAAATTGTCCAAGAATGGTATTTCGCCCCAAAATTAATTCTCAATGCAGTGACATTGTTGAAACCACTCGACATTACGATATTCTCACCAAACTTTCAAGTTTTCACAGCAAACTCAACTCTAATTCCTGTTCAGAAAGCCTAAGATGTGAGTAATGGTTGCTGGGTTCGAATCCCGCACCTATAACTTGTACTAATGGGTTTTAACCCATTTGATTCAGGTGCAGAAGGTGACTTGCTCTGCCAAGATTCGTATCCTGAATCCCAGTACTCTGTTTTATCGGAAGTTTCTCGACGATTCTATTCTAAGTATTGATTTGTGAGGATTGGTCCAGGAACGGACTTGATTAGTGGAAGATTACTAGTAGTGAACAATTTCGTTTTGAATCAGATCAGCTGAAGGTACATTGGAGACTGCGTATGCTCGATTTGTAATTCAAGGCAGAAACAGTTTAGAGCACCGCATCGAATCATCTGTGGTCAAAACCGGTTGCAAACTCTAGTCTTTTGAACTCAAATTGAATCTCGTCTTTTGGAACAAGCTTAAAAAATGTGGCTTACCGCTCTACTTGTCTTATTGGGAATGGATGGTTCCTGTGGTCTATTCTGAGAATTCATTCCGAGGTAGAAGCACAAAAGAAGAGATTAAACCAAAACCTACCCTGTACTAACACCGTAACCGTTACCAGGAAACCCCCAACCGGACCGACCCTTGTATTGTCCCCCCAGGTGACCGAACAGCATCCGAAAGTGCTATTGTTACTGGCATTTCGGGTTCACCCAAAGACCGGAATTTGTACTACTAACCTCATTAATTTAGTTAATTTAATCTGTTGTGTAGCTTGATATTATTATTATTGGCCATATTGTCCTTGGTAAGGAGGACGGACAAAGAGTTTTAACTTAAAGCACGAGCACAAGCATATAGGAACAGCACAGTAGAGTTTAGAGGTAGATTACGACAAGAGGAAGAAAGAAAGAATTAGTACAGCTGGGGTAAAGAGTCAAAACCTTGTCTCTATCAATAATTGCTAATTTGGGTAAAAGTGAGTACTGGCAGCTCTGGCTAACAGTTGTATTGTTTGCCGATAATTACTGAATTGTACTGTAAACTGCATTTATCATTATTCATAGCTTTACTATCGCCTGTACACACCACTGTTGCCATTATATTTAGTGCTATTGTGAGTATCAATAAATTGCCGTGCCTTATAGATTTATAGGTTTGTGAACTAAGGCATCAGATCCTGATCAAGCCATTGGATTTGGAGCTGACCCCTGAACGAGTAAGTGATTGTAGCCTGACCCCTTGGACCTTACAAAGACAGCATCCATCGATTCCAGATCTTGATTTGTCAATCAAGATCTATTCACTGGAGTTCATTGTTACTGAACCGAATTACCCTCTGGAACGCAAGTGTCGACCCCGCTTGCTAACGACATCAACGGAGCCCAACCCCAGCCAAACGAACTCACGATCAAGACCCCTAACCAGGTTCGCCACAGGGAATTCTCAGTTTTGGACACATCACCTTCTGAGAATCCAGTGCCTAAGTTTATCCTTACCGATAAACGTGCCGACCTTCCGTGCTTTGAAGTGGTTGTTACCCCGAGCTCGCGTCTTGTTAGACCAAAGCGGAACGGAAATTCATTGGAAAGAAATTGGAGCTTAATCCTAGCCACTTCATTACACATTCACAAAACAAATGCACACTAAACGTACAGCAATTCCGTACTAGAGCTTCCGGTTGCATCCGGAATATAAACTGTACTCGAAAATAACCGGTTGCAATGTTGAGATGCAAGCAGTTGCTTCAAGGTTTAGGGTAAACTCGTACTGTACGGACACTAAACACTTTGCCTATCTTCAACACATGAAGTTACTTGTTTAGTACGGACACTTACTGGGTGATGTATGGACACCACTAGCTTAGTATGGACACCGTATTTTCTAACTGGTTTTAGTGCTGTTTGCTCTATAAAAATGCTTGGGTTAGTTAAAAACGTGTAATTTCACAAATAAATACTTTTATCAATAACTAAGAAGCTCTAGTAAGTGGTGCATGACCAGGAAAACAGCCATTAAAAGAAAAATATAGCTATGAAAGTAAGAATAATCACATTTTAAGGAAATGGCAGCTAAAATACCATGGACCAAAAATAAAATATACATTTTTATATTAAAGGAATCATGATTTTTTCTTCGAAGGAACTTCTTGCTCTTTGCTCTGAACTCAAGTATATATGGAAGTTATGCGATGATTGAATTTTTATGATTATTGTATGCATACATTAACATAGGGTCGGGTCCTGGGGGGGGCTTGTCCCCGAAAATTTTGAGGGGGCTTGTACCTTGAACAAAAATTTTCAGGGGGGCTTGTACCTCAAGAAAAGTTTTTTAAAATTTTTCAAAAAATTAGAGCTAATTTTGTTAAAATTAGCAATTTTTCGTCAAAATTGGCAAAATATCGTCAATTTTTGGTAAAAATTTCAAAATTTTGCGCGATTTTCCCGAAAAATTAGACATTTTGGTCAAAAAATTCCGGCGAAGCCTGAAATTTTTTGAAATTTTACTGTAAAATCTAATTTTTTCCAGCTATTTTTCGTTACCCCTTGGCCATTTTTCGTTACCCCTTGTCCCCGACGGCGATAGGGCTTGTACCTTGTCCGGGTTGGGTGGGGCTTGGACCCCCCCCAGACCCCCCCGCGTTAACCTATGATTGTATGTATAGGGAGCAAAACAGACAATAACTTGAACGATAGCTATTCGTTGATTTAAAAATAACTGCAATAACAGATATTTTACTACACCAAAGCTAAATTATAGATTTTTCAGCACTATTCCTAAAAATACACATGTTCAAATAAAAATTATGTACGGAAATTAGCTACAGATACAAATACAGAGAGATGCGGATGAAAATTGTCTTCACAAAGAATAAAAAAATTTGTGTTTTTGTGGTTCTGGAAAATTAATTTTTTGTTCAGATGCTGCTCACTCGAATAAGAAATTAAAACATTTTATGTTTTGCCTCTACCGCTACATCCTTTAAAATTATGCCATTTTTGCTAATTTTGTGGCCGACAATTGTAAAATTTTATAGATGTTTGAGGTTTAATCGAAAACCATTTTAGAAATTTTTAATGATAAAAATCGCAAGAAAATCAACACTGTTCTGACTATTTCCGACCAAAATCTATAAAATGAAGCAGTTTGCTAAGTTTGAATTAACCTCTCTAACCTAACTTTAACATTAGCATCTGAAACAAAGTAGTTACGTAGAAAAACAGTTTACGTATAAGTGTCGCTAGGTTCAGAGGTTGCGAAGAGCCTATCTTTACTGTGTAAACATAGGTGTCCATACTGTAACCGTAGCTAAATTGTTGCGTAGGTACCTAACTTTTAAAATTTCGTTTTCGTCTTACGGTAGCCTGAAATGTACCGCTTCAAAACTTAGTCAAAACAGTCTGATTTTGGATTCCTTAAAAACTATCTTTTCTGAATTTTAACAGACTTATTCAAAACATTCAAAAGCTTAGACTTTGGCCTACCTACGCTTTGTTTTGTTAACCTAAACTTCAGTGGAGACCAAGCCGTGCAGACTAGCTCACTTTTGAATTTTGTTAGCCTACTGAATGCTTGCCTTTGACTGCTCCTCTTCAGACTTATCTTTACATTAAACGCCTTGCCTGCAGTGTGTTAGCTTGGCCTTCCTTAAGTTACCTACACTAGGAAGGTCACATATTGTGGAGCCCCCTTGAACAACTGCGACCCAAGTAAGTTCTTTAATTGTTGTTTAGTAATAAACTAGAGAAAGAAACTCTCCATCATTTATTAAAATTGCTGTACCCATGGCTTCAGACCAAGAAAGTGACATTGACCGAATTGTCAGACACAGACTTAGAGAATTCAAACAAGAAATGGGCCAGCAAGTCGAAGGTCAAACTACCCGATTAAATTCAATCGCCCATCAGATGTGTAATCTTGCTGAAACATCAGACGAACTGTCAGCGGTGCAGTTGGGTAGATCGACAATTTCCATATTTTCGGGACGCTTAGACGAGAGTTTTTCAGACTGGCTCGAAAAATTCGAATTAGTCGCAGATAGCTTTGGTTGGTCTCTTGAGAAAAAGGCGAAAAAGCTTCCCACGTTTCTTGACGACAATGCCTTAGAGCAGTATAAAGAACTGTCAGACCAGCAAAAATCAGACTACAATTTGCTCAAGGCGGAACTCAGGAAGAGACTAACTAAGCCAGAAAATCACCGTTTCAGCAGTCTGAAATTAAAAGCTCGGCAGAAATTACCAAATGAGACTGTAGCAGACTATGCTGGCATTGTGAAAAAATTGGCTAGAGCAGCCTACCCGTCAGACCTTGGTGTCAAATCTCGCGATTTCTTAATGATGGAGAGTTTCATAGCGGGACTTCCACTTGCCTTAAAGAAGGCAGTGATGCAAAAGGAACCTGCAAATTTTAATGCAGCGGTAGAGACTGCGCAGAAGGAAGAAGCGCAGTTGCAGTATTTGAACTTGAGTTCTGATCCCCTACAGCAGAATGCTGAAAGTAATAAGAAGCTTTGTGACCTAATGACTAATTTGACTGAGTTAATGAAAAAGAATTCTGTGACTAACCCCCAGACTACCCCTATCGCTGCTGTTCAAACACAGCAGACTTATTCCAGAGGTAACCGAAACCTCAGCGTTACAGAGCTAGTAGATGAAAGAATAAACCGTCTCGAAAGGCGCCTGGACGGTCTTTTCAAGAAACAGTCGTTCAATCCTCCCCGATCTTTTAATAACCCCCCTGGTAGGTCGCAAAATGACAGATTTAGGCAGGCAGGGAGAGTGTCTTCTAGAGATTTTCAGCCTTCTCCAGATAGAAGGATTTGTAATTTTTGTCATAAACCAGGCCACATTCAGAGTAACTGCAGACTCATACAAAGAGAACAACGTGGTTATGCTCGGTATGATGGTCGCCGAATAGGACTAGTGACTGCCGACGGTCATTCGGGCCACCATATCGAGTCAAATTCTATGCAGCAGTTTGAGACCAATGTACCGTCTAATGATGAATTTGAAGCTTTGCGATTACAGGTATCTAATTTAACTGATCACATATTTTAAGACGGCACGATCGGATTGGTGAACGTGATTGATACCACCGATCAGACAATGGAACCTCCTCCTCCCGCACCAGACATGGATGAGCAGCCAGCCAATGATCATCCAGCCAATGATCAGCCAGCCGCCGATCAGCAACAGTCAGTCACTGATCAGCAACCAAATCACCATGGAAATCTGGAATCCATGGACGAATCTGATGCCGCCTTGGAGGACGGAGAAATCCCTGCCGATTCAGACAATGGTTCCCTAATTGTGGACGAGAGCGAAAAGGTCCAACAGCCTGTAAGTAGCGTGAATCCTAAACCTAGACTTTTGTTTATTTTATCTATAACCCTGCTACTTCTTCTGGGCTTTGTCTCAAGCACTGAAGACTACTTTCACTGCGGTCAATCGCGCAGTGGCTTCCCGGTTTCGATTCCCACGACCTTTACTTGTGAACTGCCGCCAGTGCACCATATTCAGACCCACACTGTCCAACTGTTCACTCCTAAAATTAAACCTGAGTCCACGGTGGCTTTTAGCTGTTCAGTCAGACTTAGGGAAATCTGTACCTACACAGGGTTTTTTGGTTCAAAGGGCATTGTACTTGATCAGACTAAAACTATACCGGTACATAAGTCTGACTGTGAAAAAGCTGCCAGGCACAAGGAATGGGAAGGTGTAGCGCTTACACAAAAGCAAGCTGGACTTTGGGTAACTGACTCTAATTTTCAAATTAACTTTTATTGGTGTTGTTACCAATTCTGTCAAACATTCACAACATTTATACTAGAAAAAGGTCAAGTGTCTGCTATGGGGACTGAAGTGTTAGCTAGTAGCTTAGCCGATACTGGCGGATGCCGAATTAAAGATGGTGCATGTGAAACATCATTCGCCACTCTAATTTGGAATTCAACTAAATTGAGGGAGACCTGTAAATATCGCTTTAAACAAACTCTTCTTGCTGAAACATCAAACAGACATGTCGTTATCAGAGAAATTCAAGCCGCTTTAGTGCTTTCGGCCAGACCCGCTCCACCATGTTTACCAAATAACACCTACTTAACTGAGCAAGGTGTGGCGTTAAGATTTATGGAGGAAGCTGAACCAACGAATGTTCTTTTTCCTCCGGAATATGCAAATTACTCAAATTCTGGACGAAATGGCAACGAAATAGTACAGAACCCTGACCCCATAAATGCGAAATTAAACTTTTTGTTTGATACTATCTCAAAGTTACAGAATGATAATTTTCGACAAGTCTGGCAAAGCATATGCCAAGTTAATAGTAGAATGTTGGGTATTATTTTGCAACTAACCAGAATCGATGCAACTCTGGGCGCTCGTGTTTTACTAAATCAGACTGGCATCCATGCGACTTATGCCGGCGAAACAATCATGATTTGGCCCTGCAAACGTATCAGACCCGACAAAATATTTTGGGATTACAAATTTCAAAATTCTTGCTACGAATTTGTTCCGTTACTTAGTAATGGGTCCTTATTTTTTATTGTACCAGGCACTAATGATTTGACTCCACATTCTTTGGAAGTTGATTGCGCTCACCACATCTCGGGAATATACAAAGGAGCCCAAGGATGGCAATGTGCATCCGGTGCAGTACACGTTACAGACTTACCTCTAGAGACAATTTGGACGGAAACCATCCAAAATTTTAGTTTCAACACCCCTGTCGTTTTTCACAATGAAATAGCTGGTACGTTTGCAGCTATTAGCATGTACAGATCACAAGCTCGTAAAGTTTTTCTACTGGAGAACAAATTTCAGTTATTAGCTAACTACACAACAGCTCTTTCACTCAATCCCAGCGCACTATCAGCAGCATTAGAAGGCGTTGGTAAGGGTACCGCAGACATTTTAACTGGCGCCGGCAATGGCATAGGAGCAGCGCTAGATGGTTTAGGTACGGGAACTGGAAAGATGTTAGTCGGAGCAGGTCAGACATTAAGCTCTCTCATTAAAGGACCGATCCAACTAATTATTAACTTACTTGTTATCGCGACGGTGGTAGCGGGACTACTGTTTATTATTTTTCTAATTGTCAAATACAGAAAAATCCTACTCAGATTTGTAGTCACGCAAACAGACAATTTAAAGAAGCCTCCACCACCGCCTCCACCATCGCAGCCCCTAGAGAGCACTATTCCGAGCCTCGTACGCTCCCGATCCATAGATAGTATGATCAGCCTTAAAACCGACACTAAAAGCTCAGACCAATTGGAGACCAGCATTTCCTTCCATAGACCTACATGGTCAGACAAAATCGAGCGGGAATCATCTGTAAATGCACTTTCACCAGGAATATTGATTATCCCAGCTAAAGTTGACGGCCAACCTACCAATGCCGTACTAGATACGGGATCCGGAGTCACGATTGTAACAAACAAATTAGTAAAAGACATGTCAAAGCTACAATCATCTAAACTTTCTGCTACTTCTATTACAGGTCAGACCTTGCGGATAGCTGGCGCACTTATGTTACTACTAACCATCGGTAGTATAACGACGCCTCATTTTTGCCATGTAGTTCAAGATTTTAAATGGAACTGCCTTCTAGGAACAGACTTATTACCTAAGATAGGCCCCGTGCTAGTAGACTTCTCAGGACGCACTGTTAGGATCGCTGGAGAATACTTGCCTATTGTAAATCCTTGTTTGGCAACGGCAGCTACAGACAGCCCCGTATTCCCCGTGCACCCCTCCGATGCAAAGGTCAGACTCCAGAACGATCTCTTCATACCTAAGCGTTGCGAAGTTTTTACTTGCGCTACAGAAATAATAGGAAAACCGACCTTAGATAGCCATCCTCATTTATTTGAACCTAATGCTGTTGCTTTTGCCAAGGTTGGTCTAACTGCAGCGAAATCACTGCATAACGCTGATTCCAAAAACATCGGGATTCGGCTGTTAAATCCACTCAAATCTTCTGTTCATTTAAGGAAAGGCACTGTTATAGGAAGCCTCCAACCAGTAGAACACGTTCATAGCAAGGAAGATTCTGGCCCCATGATTTCTATCAACTGGGAAGGGTCCAATCTCTCACCGACTCAGAAACTGTCTGTCACCAGCCCAATCCGACAGTTTCGAGACATATTTTCTACATCAGATACTGATTTAGGACGAACCAATATTGTTAAACACAAAATAGATACAGGCGACGCCAGACCAATCTACAGTAGAGGATATAGGATACCGGTAGCTCAAAGAGAAGTAGTGAAGGGGCAACTAAAGTCGATGCAAGCCAAAGATATCATTAAACCAAGCTCATCTCCATGGGCAAGTCCTATGTTGGCAGTAAAGAAGAAGGACGGAAGCGTCCGCATTGTTGTCGACTTCAGAGCGCTTAACCTAATTACTAAAAGGGATGTGTACCCACTCCCAAGGATTGATGACATTTTGGACGCACTAGGAATGGCGAAATATTTTTCCACCTTAGACCTCAAATCTGGATTTTGGCAAATCGAGTTAGACCCCAAAGATGCAGAGAAAACAGCCTTCATAGGGTTCGACGGTTTATACCAATACGTAACTATGCCAATGGGACTATGCAATGCACCAGCCACTTTTCAGCGGACAATGAATATAGTTCTTTCAGGCTTACAGTGGCACAGTTGCTTGGTTTACTTAGATGATATAATTATATTTAGCGATACGTTTGAAAATCACCTGACCGCAATCCGAGACGTTTTTACCCGGCTCAGACGTTACAATCTTAAGCTTGGTGCAGATAAATGTCTTTTTGGCAGGACTTCAGTGCCATTTTTAGGACATATTGTGTCAGCTAGTGGAATTCAGCCGGACCCCGCAAAAGTAACAGCTATTGAAAATGTTGCAATCCCCACATCGGCCAAGGCCCTCAGATGTTTTCTTGGACTCTGCTCCTACTACAGACGGTTCATTAAGAATTTTGCTAGCATTGCAGCTCCGCTGTATAAGCTTCTTGAAAAGGATGCAAAATTTTGTATGGAACAAGTCACCATAGATGCATTCCGAACTTTAAAGCAGACCCTGACGAGCTCAACCATTTTGGCTTACCCAGACTTCACGCTACCATTCTTCCTTCAGACTGATGCCAGTGGAAGTGGCATTGGAGCAGTGCTTAGTCAGATTCAGAACGGAACTGAACGTCCAGTTGCTTATGCGAGTCGGACTTTAACAAAAGCCGAGCAAAAATACCCCGCTGTCGAGCAAGAAGCGTTAGCTATAGTTTATTTTGTAAAATACTTTCGTCCTTATTTGTATTTACACAACTTCACTGTTGTAACAGACTGCCAGGCATTAAAGTGGTTACTGTCCATCAAGAATCCGTCCGCCAGACTTAGTAGATGGGGTCTTTCTCTCCAGGAATACTCAAATAATATGACCATTCAACATAGACCGGGAAAATCTAATGCAAATGCTGATGCATTGTCTCGGTTATGTTTTCTCCTCCAGAACACTTACACCACTTTAGACCAAGTCAAACAGCAGCAGAGACTTGATCCCAAATTAAAAATGATTATTGAAGGCTTGGAGAGAGGTAAAACAGATGCTGCCAAATCGGATTATCAACTACATAGCGGCACATTATACTTCATGAGAAAGGATTGCTCTTCCAGACGATCAAAACTCCTAGTTATCCCTGACAAGTTGAGAGAAGACATCATTAAGGCAAACCATGACAGCATCTTCGCTAGCCACTTAGGATTCGGTAAAACATATCAGAAAATTCGAGCGAGATTTTATTGGCCCAGCTTGCGTAAGGACATTAAACAGTGGTGCTTAGCATGCAAGTCTTGTGCACAAAGGAAAGATCCTCCTAAACGAGCCAAAGCGCCAATGGTTCCTATCAAAACAGAGGGACCATTTTACCGAGTCTGTGTAGATACCCTAGGGCCATTGCCAAAAACAAAGTCAGGGAATAGGCATATTGTAGTTTTTATCGACGCTTTTACAAAGTGGCCAGAAGTATTTGCAGTTCCAGACGTACAGGCCGACACCATTGCCAGACTCTTTGTCGAGCGGATTGTTTGCACATTTGGAACCCCCAGAGAATTATTGTCAGACCGAGCCCCCACATTCCTGTCGCAATTAATGCAGGCAATTTACAAAATTTTGAATGTAAAGAAAATAAATACTTCGGGATACGCACCACAGACCAACGGTATAGTCGAACGGTACAACAGCACTTTACTTAGCATGCTGTCAATGTACACTTCGTCCAGACATGATGATTGGGATACGTTTTTACCATTCTGTTCTTTCGCATATAGAACTTGCACACACGAGACTACAGGCGAATCACCCTACTTTTTGCTTTTTGGCAGAGACCCTACACTACCCCTCGATGCTGCAATTTTAGACCCCGAGTCGCTAGTTCCGGCAAATATCAGAGATTACAGACAAGATGTTGTCGGCAAGCTCAAAGAGGCATGGCAGCTTGCCAAAACCTGTATTGAAAAATCTCAGTTGAAACAAAAGAATTACTATGATCAGACTTCCACGATCCCTAGTTACAAAACAGGTGATCGCGTTTATTTGTATATACCAGTTGTGCCTAGACCAGACAAATCGGGCGAAGATAACTGTCCGAATGAACCAAGTAAACCGTCCCCCAAACTTGCAAAGTTTTGGTATGGACCCTATCGAATTATTGATATTAAGTTACCTAATGTTCGCTTACAGTCCATAGACAATCCCACTAAACCAGAAAAATTTGTACATGTTAACAGAATTAAGCCTTGCTTCAGTTTACACTGGCCAAATCTCACTGGATCTAGTCCCACCACATCAGAAGCTAATTTTGAACAAAGTGCAGACACTGACAACAAAATTGAATCCTCATCCTCTAATGACCAGACTCAATCCCGACTCAATTCTAACCAAACACGTTTAGCAGAGCCGTTGAGACATGTTAGCCCCCGTGGAATAAAAATAAATACGAACCCTGTCAGATCAAGCGGAAGGTACTCGTTACGAAATAACCCCAAGCAGAAGCAGACATTTGACCTTTCTGTAGATGTATCTCCGTTACCTAATCTTAACTGTGCCTTATTGTTGTTTCAGGAGAAGTCAGACGAAGCCGTGGCCAGTCCAGATCTACCAGACGCCCAACCAGATGACGATATGGCGTCTGAATCTTCAGACACAGCGGCCAATCGTTCTGAGGCTCGCTTCAAACAGCAGCCTCCTCAGGCAGACCACCCACTATTGAATCATCCCTCACCAGACGAAAGACCGCGTATGGACCAGCCACTCCCAAAGCCGGTAGCTCATCTTCCGCCAGACCACCCTGTTCAGAACGAACCTGCGCCAATTCAGGCGCAGCAGGAACAGCCTGGTCCTTCTGGGAATCGCCTGCGGTCCGTCGTCCAGCGGGCACCTGAACGAGAGATTTCTCCAGCTCGGCCGTGGATCAAGATCGTTTCCGCATCCAGTCGATTATCGTTGTTCAATACGGATTGTCCTCTGACCATCAACGGGAAAACCCTTACCAGTACCATCCAGGCCTATGCCTATATCCTATTCAGACAAATGGGCATGGATTACTGCGCCAATAGTCTATTCCAGCACCTGTATACCAACGACCCGTTTGAGGTGATGGGTTTCCTCCGGGCTAAGGCAATCCACTATGAGCCAGTGCCGGCAAGCTGGTTGTCGGTACGTGATGACGTGCTCCTGACCATCCTGCTCGTCAAATACCAGACCTACCCACAGTTCCGAGATGAGCTGAGAGCCACCCGAAACCAGATCATCGCCTATTGTCATCGAAGAGACCTGCTGATGGCAACCGGCCATTCGGAAAAGGATACTATGAATCGCCATGAGTCAGATTGGCAGGGGAAGAACCTCTACGGTCAGCTTCTCATGACCCTAAGGGAAAATCCAACCGAAACCGTTGTTTAGACCAGCATCGACTTGGATGAATGGGCACATTCTACGGTCATCTGCCTGGAACCTCCAAGATCCATCCTTATCATCAGTGATGGATGCTTCTGCAAGTACTTGTCAGAGGTTGAAGGCGGTACAATCCTCTGCCAAGAGGATTTTCATTTGGCTGACGTGCCTGCGTTATTGCAGGGTCACCGAGTATCAGACTACAAATTTATCCTGATTCAGACTGGTCCCGCCGATCTACAGAAGCCAGGCGATGAGCTGGACCGTGACTTTGAAGCCTTGGTACCCTTACTTCAGGGCCCACAGGTTTGTTTCGTTGGTCCGCTTGTCCCAGTTTCGAATCGGGCTCAGCAGTTTCGAAATTGGTTGAAAAAGCAAACGATTCACTACCATTATCGCTTTTCAGACCTGGATCCTACTGGGTTCCTGTTTCCAGACGGCCGACAGAACGGCTATCTGTTCCAAGACCAGACAAACTTGAATATTTCCGGAACTCTGAAACTTTATGACCTCTGGGCAGACATCTTCCCAATTTTGCAATCTAGCAAGCGGTTTGCCTCCAAAGCTGCGTATTCACAGGTTCTTGAGGGCTTTCCACCATCCGTGCATCGCATTCGTCAGCAGCGATTCGACTCTCGGAACCAGTCGAATGCGCCAGCTCAACCGTCTGCATCAGACACACGCCGAACCTCAGACCAGCCAGACGTCAGTGAATCCTTGGAGCCAACCCGAAATCAGACAGAATCGACAGCCGCCAGAACCGACGCTGCGATTGCAGCAGGGAGCAGTCAGCATTTTCAGACCGCGCAACAGGTGCCAGTATCGCAGTGCTCAGTCAGACACATGGCCCCAGCTGTTGGTCAATCTGCCCAGACCGTGCCATCTGTGACGGCCGCAGTGACTGCTGTGTTTGCTCCCTTTTCTTATTCGGTTCCTGGCTATACAGTTCAGCCTTGCTATGAGCCTGTCGCTCAGGTGTGGCACCCTCGCCAGACGACAGGATCATGTATGACCGTTCCTGCCAATACAGAGCCTGTCTGGATGACGATGCAACCAGTACCACCACAGCCGAATCAGCCTGATCAGTATCGAATTGGATTCCCGAGCCGTGTCTTGGTACCGGCCCGGTCCGTTCCACAATTGGTCAGTGGTTCTGATCCCCGTGCTCAAGGAATTTCAGCTGCCCACCATCAATTTAACCCGATTGGTGCTCAAGCTCAGCCAAATCAGGACCCCGCCTGCTCATTCAACCCACAGCAGTATCAGCCACAGCAATTGCCTCATCCGCAGCAGTTTTCCTGCTGCTGCCACAGATTTCATGGACCTATTAATCAGTAAAATGGTTGTTTTTCGTAATTTGGTTACTGATCTTGTTATTGATCTTTTCTTTCGCAGTATTGTCATACAATTTCGTTTATCCAATTATACCGTTTTGGTGACTGTTTTAAATGCTTCGATTTGTTATCATGACCAGACATATTGTTTGAATTTGCTTCATTTTAACCATGTCATCATCACTGTAGCCATGATCAGACCTATTTTAGCTATTGCTGTTTGCTGTATTTTATCTTCCCAGACTGTTTATACTTAGCTAAATTGTTTGTTTTATCGACCGAGGACGTCCGATTTATTCACCCGAGGGTGTAACCGTAGCTAAATTGTTGCGTAGGTACCTAACTTTTAAAATTTCGTTTTCGTCTTACGGTAGCCTGAAATGTACCGCTTCAAAACTTAGTCAAAACAGTCTGATTTTGGATTCCTTAAAAACTATCTTTTCTGAATTTTAACAGACTTATTCAAAACATTCAAAAGCTTAGACTTTGGCCTACCTACGCTTTGTTTTGTTAACCTAAACTTCAGTGGAGACCAAGCCGTGCAGACTAGCTCACTTTTGAATTTTGTTAGCCTACTGAATGCTTGCCTTTGACTGCTCCTCTTCAGACTTATCTTTACATTAAACGCCTTGCCTGCAGTGTGTTAGCTTGGCCTTCCTTAAGTTACCTACACTAGGAAGGTCACACTATACAGTTATGACTATATTCATTCGAAAGATCTCATTGAGCTTCACATTTTTGCTTTTTAAAGCAAGTTTCTAGCTTTTCTCTACCGTGAGATATAGGCGATTTTCTTGTTTTGACGTCGAAAACTTGTCATTTTTGCAGAAATCAAATAATCCAACATTTCTTGAACTACGCAAACCGTAAAATCTACCTAAGGGCGTCGATTTGAAGGTCGCATAGGGGCAAATTATCCGACGCATGATCGTCTTCCAACAGCCATCCAGTAGGCTGCTATCATAAAAAATGTAGTTTTTCCAAAAACACGAACAATTTTTTTTCAAAGATTGTGGAGCACTCACCATGCAAGTTGAAGGGCTGATACTGAACAGATGTGCTCTGCACAAATATACCCAGGGACGATTTTTTAGTTTCCCCGATTACTGCTTTCTAGCTAAAGTAACCGTTTGACAAATTGGAACAAAGTAGGCAAAATACAGGTTACGCACACATTTCAGCTTATTTCTCTATAACGAAGAGCGATTTCACAAAAAATAAAAAATCGTCCCCAGCTATTTGATGGAGGCATCGAATGATATAACCGATGTCTCGCGAAAAAATTTGCTTGAGTCTGCAAAAAATCTGGAAAATTATACTTCTTCTAAAATGTGTTAAAAATATTTTTGAAAAGCAACATTAGTTTCATGATATGCATTAAAAAGAGAAAATGTCAAGCTGCATTTTGATATAAAAATGGCTTCTTAACTCCAAGTAATGAATGAATAATAACGGTGCAAACTTTATGTGACCAAAGGGAATCACCACCTTAAGTCAAAAAAGTTACAGCCTTAGTTCCGTACATATGCCTCGTCTTATTTTGGCTGCTACTAATTATTTAATATTTCATATTCGGACTCAATTTGTCTGTTCTTAAATCTAATATGCCTCAACGCCATGGATCGCATTCGGGTGAAGGCGGTAATCGGGTTTTATGTACGACCTGTGATTCTGGTATTGGCCAAGCTGATTACGTACGTTATTCAATGTAGCAAATGCTGTAACCAGATGCACTCTCGCTGCCTGGGGCTTACGGATTCGCAATTTAATCAGCTCCAAAAATTTCACCAGGATATCTTGAACATTCTGTGCGGGCCTTGCAAATCCACTTTGTGTGGATTAGAAAAGCGATTGGCTGCCTTAGAAGCTAAATTAGCTGGCCCCTCCCCCTCGCAACCGCTATCTTCTGCTTAATCCATAGCCGAAATTGTTTCCGCTGTCGTGGAGAAAGTGATGTCCAAGATTGTGGATGTGGCCCGTGAAGCCTCATTGGAGGCCGTTGAGGCTGCAGGTAAAAAGAACAATCTTGTTCTTGTTGGATTGTGTGAAAGTGATGACGTTGATTATATAGTGTAGTTTTGTAAATGTTGCCTGTGAAAAATTGAAATGCCTGTAGATGACGTTGTGGATGTGTTTAGAGCTGTTCGGACCCGCTCGCCAGACCGTCCTCGTATCACCAAAATAAAATTTTCAAATCCGACAAGTCGGCATAATTTTCTTTACGGCTTCAAACAGGTGCGGGAAGATCTGGATCATGGTAAGCCAACTTGGGTATGTCAAGATCTAACATATCGACAACGTCAAAATGAACGTGCTTTGATTTCTGAACTGTATACAGGGTTCATGCGGACTTTTGGATTTCATTTTCCCGGTTTTTCCAGGTTTTTCAGACTCATTTTCCCGGTTTTTCTTCCAGTAAATGGCAGTAAATTTAGAAGATTATACATAATTATAGCGACGATTCTATTTATTTTGAATCCATTTGAGCATTTTAGCTATCGAACACAGATTACATTGTTTGATTTTCCTGAAATTCAATATTTAAGCCTCATCTGAATTACTGTCCATCTGCGATAGAGGAGGTTGAGCTATGATACCAAAACCAGGCTTTAGATCACGAGTGCTGTGGTACCAAAACACTCATATACAAATAGACAAAAAATTTGGTACTGTTGCAATGCAAAAATGGAAAAGAATACAAAAATTGTCTTGTCCAGATTACTCCCCCACCACTCAAAATTCTTAAAACTTTACCAATTGAGCTGAAAAAGTATGGGTATGTTTTAGACTTCGCTGAGTTCAAATATCGCAAAAATTTTCGATTTCCCGAAATTCGAGTTTTTTCGATTCGAAAGGGGGGGGGGGAGCAAGTGAAACCGAAAAAATTATTGTCGCCGATTTTGCTGAACAGTTGCACACAGGGGTTATCAGGGGCGCTGAACACGAATCTGAAATTCGATTTTCGATTCAGCTTTTCGTTAGCTCAACATAAGCTTTCACCTTAGGATTACAACTTTAGCTTATATCAAGCTAACGAAAAGCTGAATTGGAAAACGATCTTGAGATTAGTGTTCAGCGACCCAGAGAACCCCTGTATGCAACTATTCAGCAAATTCGGGGACACGGACAAAAAATTTGTCGGTTTCCCTAGGCCCTCCTTGCGAATCGGAAAAATATAGTCCCTCGAAATCAAAAAATTTTGAGTAATTTGAACTCAGTGTGGTCGAAAACACACCCATACCAATATCAGCTCAATTGGTGAAGTAAAAGAATTTTGAGTGGGAGGGAATCTGGAAAAGACCCCGCAAATTATTTGCTATTTTGAAATTGGGGTATTTTGTTTACTGTCAATAGAATTTTTATTTTGTGCAATTCAAATATTTCTGCTCATCAGAGATGGTCAGTCAAAAGTAAACAGCAAAAACAGATTTTACGTTTTGTATTCGTAGTTTTTGGAAAAATATATAGCGTCTGTTCCCATAGGCGATCCGCGATAAATAAGTTGGAAAAATTTAGAAAAATTACTGTAAAAATATATTAGATATAATATTGTAAAGTTGGAAGTGTACGAAATAACCAAACTTTACGGGTGGGAAACTGTGCACAAGGAGAACGTCGAACCTGGAGGAGATGTAGTTCCAGTCGACCTAACTAACCTCGCCAAAATTCCTAAGTGTAACCTACCGAACGGAGTTTAACCGCCGATGAAGAGCAAAGACTCAAATAATAAATGACCTACCCCAAATTTGCTGAAAAATACATACTTAAAACAACTAATTACCTCAACCTCTTGTTTTGAGGAGGCTTTATTCTTAGCCGTATCAGACCTGAGCACTGGTCTGCTAGATGCTGCACCGTCAAGCTCTTGGCTTGAGGATGCCCGGCTAGACGCTGATTGAGTAGAGGAACGCTTGCTCAATGCTGGCTGGCTTGACGTGAGCCGCCCAAAACCGTGCTGATTTAAAGGCCTTGTATCCGTCGAGTCACTCGAGCTAGTCGGATCACCCGGCTTAGCTGAGGCCTTGGACGGTTTCGCAGGAGAACGCAAAACCGACATGAATCACAGTTAGTCGCACGTAATGTGGTCTAACGACTTATCAGTGTATACGTAACGTAGACACTGCTCCGAAACTACCGGTAAAAATGCAGTAAAACGCACAGAAAAATTTAGAAAAACTGGATGAGATCAGAAAAATTTGTTAAAAATAAAGACCTATAAAAAGAAGAGAACCAGAGAAAAAAATTACTAAAAGCTGAATAAAAATAAAACTAAGGTCGTGGACTGGCAGCCTAATGTAAAGTTGGAAGTGTGCGAACAACCAAACTTTACGAGTGGGGGGAAATTGTGCACAAGGGTAACGTCGAACCTGGAGGAGATGTAGTTCCAGTCGACCTAACTAACCTCGCCAAAATTCCTAAGTGTAACCTACCGAACGGAGTTTAACCGCCGATGAAGAGCAAAGACTCAAATATTAGAAGTCCTACCCCAAATTTGCTGAAAAATACATACTCAAAACAACTAATTACCTACCCAATAAATCTCAGAAAAAGCCCTACTTACCGACTATGCAATTCTAATACAAAAACCTAACTACAAGAGACACCCTAAAATGGCCCAAAAATGATACCACATTTACTTTAAAAATATTCTTGACAAAGGGGCGCACCCCGAAAATGCGTACAAAATTTTGAGTGCAAATATAATACAAAGAGAGAGAAACCTAACTAAAATTACTACAAAAACTTTCAAAGAACAAATAAATGTGAAGCACAAAAAGTTACTAACAGAACAAGTCAACACAGAAACTAACCCAGTAAAATTCAAACCTAAACTATCAGAAGGATTTTTGAAGTCATCAAGAGAAATTTAGAATGAATAGAAACTATAGAAGCTAATAAAGGATAAATTAAATGAAGAAAGTCTAGCTCTACAGGGTCACCCTGGAGCGACTAGAGTCTAAAGTGGTACCCACTTTAGACAGATTATGCAGAAAATATTACGCACAGCAAATACGGGGCTAACGCGGGAAGCAATAAAAATACCGTTCACGAAGAGAAAAACACAAGACTGACTAAGATTGAGATGTCTAAGGAGAACTAGTTTTGAGCCAGCGTGGAAGAATTTGATTGGATGAATTTGAGACCCCCTTGAAAGATGAAATGCTGGGAGAGACTTCGAGAGAAAATAGACGTCTCAACAGCGCCACCTATTGACTAGGCTGGCTGATACATATATGCATAATTTACACATAGACACAGAAAACTTAAGCAAAAGACTTTCACACATAAATTTCAGACAACTAATTTCAAAACACACTTTCGACGTAATTTATACACCTTATAAATACTTTCAAAATAACCTTTCCAACATTATTTCAATCCAAATATACGTACATCCTGGAAACTTTGCTAGATCTAAAAAAATTTAGAAAACGCTATAAAATTGACAAAATTCGGCGGTTTTTCAAAAAATGACTTCATCTAAATTTTCGCACATTTATTTTCTGAACAAGATTTGTATTTGGCGAACGTCAAAATAGATTGCAGCTTCAGCTGTTTTGATTTCAGGGTGTATATATACTATTTTAACAAGTTTGGTTGAAATTTTACTTTGTTGGCCTGCCCGCGACTCGTTTGTAGCGGTCCTGCCTTCCAACATTGCATACCGTTACTATAACTTTCCATACCATTCGAGGGATCTGGGAGGCCAGCGCATCCCAAAGTTATTCTTTTCATTTTGAAGAGCCAAGAGAATTTTTGAAAATTTAGGCATTTTTAAGCAGAATTTGAATTGTTCTCCAAAAACAGAGATTTTTGACTCGTTTACTCCAAAAACGGAAGAAAAAACCACAAATCTATTTCTGCACCACAAATTTATATATTTCTGCAATAAATTTTTCCGGAAAAATCTATCCGTCACTGTTCGCACTAAATTGATATTATTCGCCTTCACAATCTTAACTGACACTTGAGCAGAGATGAATAGTTAATACAACCATACTATTTAAGGTAATTCGTGCATTTTTCAAAAAATAATAGGTCAAATTTAGCAATTTTGCGGGAGGACAAGCTAGGCTTCAACATCTATTAGCTCACATTCGTTTGAAATTTCTAAAAGTAAAAAAATTATTTTTAAAATAATGATTTTGGCGGAAGCAGGCAAGTTGTCTCAAAAGTTTGTAACATGTTTCAATTTCTTAGTATTTCTGTACCATTCATCGAATTAGAATCCAGAAAACCAAATAAAGTGACAAAAATTAAGAAAGGACATAAGAAGAGATGAAAGAATTTGAAAACTGTCTCATGAAGAGCTATATGGGCCAGGGGTCAAGCTTGAGAAGGAGGAGTTTGGTACAGAAACTGAAGATAGCGCGTCTTGTGAGAGGCATGCTTATTCTTAGAGCCAAGAGGATTAAGAGCTTCTACAATCGAATATTTTATATTAGAAAGATCTGGGAATCTGCTGGGGACAGTGTGTCTGCATTGAACAATGCAGAACGGGAGGATGTCCTTCGAGAGGTCTACGGAGGTGAGCAGTACCATGTGAGATCCCACGAACGATTCGACCACCGGGGGCAATCTGGCGGCTCAGAGGACGATGCCACTCCTGCAGAGGTATTCGATTTGGTCTGCGACCTCTTGGAAACTGTGGTCGGGTCTGTGGAGTCGTCCTCCCAAGGGGATGATAGGAATTCAGACATGAATTTAGAGGAAAGTTATGCTGTGCCCGATTGTTCCCTGTCTTCCTGTGCAGAGACAGAGTCTGAGTCTGGGTCCGTGGTGCCCAAACGGACAGTTCAACAGATCCCGTGTTCTGACGAATGCCTCATTCCTGAAGATTGGGGGCGAAGATTGCATATGTCCCTGCTTCCGCTGGACCCGAAGCTAAGTTTCCTTAAGCTGAGGCATAGGCTTCTACGATTTGAATACTGCACTGCGTGCGAGATGCTTGCGTATCCACAGTGCCCGTTGGGTGATGACTGCTCTGACAACATCAAATTTCTTCGCCACCGGGTAATGGCTCACTATGCTTCTATCAGGACGCTAATTCGCCGTATCTACGAGGCTCGCAGTCTTTCGTTCTGGATTTCGGAATGTGAAATGGCTCTTCTGGCTGGGGAGTGGCAGGATTTCATTTCTTTTGTGAAGGACAGGACTGATCTTCTGCCGAAGGATGTAGGCAAGCAGACTGGTAGCGGAAGTAGTGGCGGTTGCAGCAGGGGGCGTGGGGAAATGGAAATTTTGGCAAGAAGTGGTGATCTCAGAGGGCGTTGGATGGATCGCGTCCGCGATTATCCTGTTCATCCTTGTGATTTCTGCCATAGACTATTCAGGGAGAAGGAGCTGCAAACAATTGGATCGGCTGAGCGCATTAGTCGACGGGACCTCCATGCCAAGGTGCAAGCTTCCATTGACAATGGTGAACTCAACTTTCCGTGTAGGTTGTGCCGAAACCATTGTCTGGCCAATTGTAGGAAGGGGGATGTTCCTCCATTGTCTGTGGCGAATGGGATGGGAGTTGACTCTATTCCAGCAGAGTTGGAGGGTCTGAACTACCTGGAGAAGACTCTGATTCAAAAGAGGAAATCCTTCATGACAATCTTTAGGCTGAAGCCCTACTCTTATCGGGGACCCACCGAAAACTTAACGAGGGCTATGCGCGGTATAGTTATTCATCTTCCTTTGCCTACCAAAACGTTGGGCAAAACCGTTCAACAGTTGCCGTCTCCTGATTGCCTTTCCATTCTGGTAGACAGTCTTCCTACGCAGCAGAAGGTAAGGTGGAGGACGCTGGTGGATGTTGAGAAGTGTGTTGCAGCAGTGAGCAAACTTAAAGAAATCAACGAGCACTATGGTGATGTTGTAGTGGATCCTTCAGTTCTAGACCAGGAAGTACCTTTGTCCCACGATGTTGACAGCTGGTCTACTGGGGAAGAGACTCTCCTGCGTAGAGTGCCAGAGTCGGAGGTTTTGGACCATTACTCTGTAATCCCAGTGGACAAGGCTGCTTCCAATGCGGAAGATATTGATTTGTTTGCGATGAACAGGGTGACGACTGAAATAGTTCCGGAAACCGATCCACTTAACGACATCCTCTGCTATCCGACGCTACACCCTCAGGGAAGATTTGGTATGTATCATCCAAGGGATAAGAGGGTGTTCCCAGCTAACTATGTTAAGGCTAGAATTCGTAATGCTGACCCCAGGTGGAGGACTAATCTCGGCTGGCTTTACGATCAGCTTCATTTCAAGATGATGGGTCAGCTGAACGGTGGCATATACGCTACCCTTAATCGGGTTAAGATTTGTAAAAACCTTACTGCGGGACAGCTGAGGGAAAAGCTGCATTTAAAAGACGTGGAGTTGGAGAAAGAGCTCTTCTGCTGCTTTTCGAAGGTTGCTGGGACGAAGCAGTACTTTGAAGCCTTCCGTAGTGACGTTGAAGCCATGAGCTTAAACTTGGGCCCTGCTACTTTCTTTGTTACACTGTCATGTTCAGAGTACGACTGGAAGGACATGCGGGAATATCTGGTGCTGATGAATCAAGACATACCCGATGTTGAAAACATCAGTACTGCAGCTCTGTGTGCAAGGGATCCAGTGTCTGTTAGTGTGCACTTTCACCGTAGATTTATGGCGTTCATGGACGAAATGATTTTGTGTCCAGATGGTATTTTGGGCGAGGTGGAGCATTACGTCTGGCGAAAGGAATACCAAGCAAGGGGCGCGCCACATATCCACATGAAGCTATGGATTAAGGATGCGCCTGTTTACGGACGGGATCCTCCTGAAAAGGTGATTGCATTCATAGACAAATACATAACTTGCAACATCCCTGATCCAGAGAAGGACCCTATTCTGCATCATCTGGTCACAACTAAGCAAATGCACCGTTGCAGTAAAAGTTGCGAACGACGTTCTTTTGACAAGTTTCGTATAACTGCTACAATATGTGCACTTTGCCGGTACGGGTTTCCTCGCCCTGTTGCTGTGGAAACGCAACTGAACACGGTAGAGGCCACAGTGAAGTCACGAGCTGCTGGGAAGAAGGTGAAGAAGCTGTACAATGTTGAAAGGACAGAGGAAGAGGTGAATATCAACGAGTTCAATCCTGAGGTGATGATGTCTTGGGAAGCTAACAACGATGAGCAGTTCATAGGAGAGGATTCTAAGATTCTGGACATATACATCACCTCTTATGTGTCGAAGCAAGAGAAGCAGGCTACGAAGAAGGCTTGGGAGGCCGTTGACAAAGATAAGTCTGTTCATGGTCAACTTAAGAGTATGGGTTACAAGATTCTCCGCGACCGTGAGATAGGCTCGTATGAGGCGGCTGACTATTTGCTTGGCCATCCCATGTTCAAGATCTCTACTAAAATCATTTACGTGGGGGTGAATCCCGAGGAATTACGGCGGCGTTGTCTGAAGTCCTCTACTGAACTGGAAGGTCTCAGTGATGACGACAGCAACATATACAGAGACAACTGGATTGATGTGTACTATCCAGGGCGTCCTGATTCAATGGAATCTATTTCACTCCATGACCTTGTTCGGGATTACAGCGTGCAGAAATATTCAGTGCACGAAGACGGAATTCCGGAGAAGTTCCGTAAATATGCGCAGCTGAAAAACATTAGAGCTTGCTTCGTCCCAAACAAGACAAAGCCAATCATCAAGTTCCCAACTGTTCGACCTGAGAAGTCTGATGATGAAGCGAGTCGTTACTTCCATAATCTACTGATGTTGTTTGTTCCGTGGAGAAAGGAGGAAGACATATTGGGTGGATTTGGCAGCTATCAGGCTCGATTCGAGTCTCTAATATCAGATGACGACTATGAACCTCTGCGGCGAGCTGATATGGTGGCTCAACAATTTCGGAGTGCGAGAGACTACATAACGAGACTTCAAGAAGAGGCCTTGGAAGAGGGCAGTCCCGAGGTTAGTGTTGAGGTAGACGAGGCTGTGGCTGCAGTGGACGCAGTCGGGGACCAACGACTTATTCCCCTATTCCGCGAAACTTTTTCAGAGGACGGTTTGGCTGAGATGGTCGGGCGTTTGAACTCTGAGCAGCGGGCTGTTTATGACAGCGTAATAGCCAGTGTGGAATCAATCCAGTCATCTGAACCTAATCCGCTACGATGCTTCGTGAGCGGTGTGGCAGGAACTGGCAAATCATTCCTGATCGATACAATCCGATACTACATGTGTCTGAAGCATGGCCCTACGTCTATCGCTATATCTGCTCCGACGGGATTGGCAGCGCTTAATGTTTCCGGCGTTACTGTGCACAAGCTGCTGAAACTTCCTGTGCAACACGGAGAGGAAGACCCGTTCTGGTCCCTTACGAAACAGAATCTTAAGATTCTAAAGATCGAGTTGAAAGGGGTGAAGGTTTACATCATTGATGAGGTGAGCATGGTTTCAAACATTGTCCTTTCCTATGTGAACCAGCGGCTGAATGAATTGAATGGGAAATCAAAGGAGGACATCTTTGGGGGAGAGAAGACTGTACTGGTAGTTTTTGGTGATCTGCTACAGCTTCCTCCAGTTAGAAGCCAGTTCTGCTTTGAGCGAATCAGCGGGGCTCTGATGCAGAAGTACTTTGGATGTGTCCCTGTGTCCACCTACCTGTGGGAAGAGTTTTCCTACTTCGAGTTGATTCAGAATATGAGACAGGCGGATGATTTAGAATTTGCGGAGTTGTTAAACAGAGCAAGGATAGGTTCCCTTTCTGAGGACGACATCAATAAGTTGGAAGGCCGGCTTTTGGTTAAGTCTGATCTTGGGGAGGTCGACTTAGTTTCAAACTTTCCTCAGGGGACGCCAACTTCCTTATGTTCATTGAATGATGCTGTTGGTTTCTATCTGCGCCTGTACAAAGACAATCCCCGTGCTCTTTGCCTTCTGCCGAAAAATGAAACAGTTAAAAGATTCAACTTGAAGGTGCTGGATGTGGAAGGAATACAACCATTTACTGTGATGGCTGACGATACAGCTTCAGATGGAAAACCTATCAGGAAACGACTCTTGAAGCATAAGAAAAAAAAGAAGGCTTCCGATACTGGTGGTTTGGAGGAGGAGCTTATCCTTGGCATTGGGGCAAGGGTAATGTTGAGGAGGAACATCAGTCTTGAGATGCGGTTGGTGAACGGTTCTTTGGGAAAGTTGGAGGCTGTCAGGTACAGTCCGATTCCAGGTGGACCTAAGATCCAGTCTTTGCTGATCAAGTTTGACGGTCAGGAAGAGGCTGTTGAGGTGACTAGGTCGTCTGTTCCCTTCAAGATTTCCAAAAACATTACCATCACCCGTTGGCAATTTCCGGTGTCACTTGCTTATGCTATCACAGTTCACAAAAGCCAAGGACTCACCGTTGATTCAGTGGTGTTGGATATAGGGGCAGATTGCTTTGAGTCTGCTATGGGATACGTTGCGTTGTCACGTTGCCGAAAGCTAAAAGATGTCTACCTCCTTGCTTTTGACCAAAACCGCATCTGGTGCAAGAGGGCTTGCTGCAAGGAATACAATAGGCTGCGTACTATGTTTAATGAGAGGAATCCGCCAGAGAAACGTTTACCTCTTATGCCTGTTCCTAACCGGAGCTCAGATCAATCAAAACGGAAGCAGAGGATTCTTGCTAATTTGTCCTCTGCTTTTGCTGCGTCTCATGTTACTGCGGTAGCTGTTGGCCGCACTGAACCTGAAATTGCTGTGACAGCTCAGTCTGGGGAAGCGACTGTTTTGAAATTGAAGAACTTTGGCGAGAATGCATGCTACTGCAATAGTTTGGTCCAAGCCTTGCTGGGAATGGGTGGCGTTTTCGTGGACCGCATTCTACGCCATCCTCCTGGTTGTCCTGTTATGGATGAGCTGAAAAGGTTGAAGACGCTCCAGTCTTCTCATTCTCAGGCATCTCACAGTACTAGGCAGTTACGGTGGGCGGTTGGGCAGGCCTATCAGAATAATTTCCAGCACGACGCAGGCGAATTCCTCCAGAGTTTGGTTGCAAACTTCTTGCCTGGTGGATGTAAGGATTTGCTGGCCCATTCTGTTACCACCTACAGGACTTGCCCAGGCAGGGGTGCACCGCCTCTCCAACCTCTTGTCAGCGGTCCTTCCTTCGTCTTAACAAGAAGTATGCCAACGCATGGAAGGGTCTCGTGGGAGGAATGGCTGAAGGATCCGGGTGAAATGAACTTCGACTGCGACCACTGCGGGAGGAACACGCCCCACAGTAGCTGGTCGGATATTGACATATTTGCCAGCTGTGAATATCTTATCGTGGAGATTAATTTATTCCACAATACGTTTGGCCGAGATGGGGCGATTGCCTACAAGAGAAGTGGTGGATCAGTTGTTGGAGTTCGGGCAGCTGGAGTCAGGGTCGGCCATTCCAGATTTCATCCGGTTGCAGCAGTGAAACACGTTGGCGAATCTCCGGATGCCGGCCACTACACGGCATATATTCGGATGGAGAGGTCTGGATGGATGGAGGTTTCCGATAACAGTCATTCCAACAGATCAACTCTGCCTACAGGACTGCGCGATATCCGACTTCTTGTGCTGAAAAAGGGACCGTTTGCTTAAGGTGAGACTTATGACCTCGTTGCGGTTTTCAATATGTTTGCATATGTTTGCATCTCAGTCTTCAGGAGAGCTCTTGTACATTTTTGTGTGGTGGAATGATGAGTTTGAGTGTCTCGAAGTTTTTGTGTGTTAGGTTATTACCTTATCGTGTACTGTGCAGACTGCGTCCCTCCTAAAATTTTTATGTTACTTAGTTAGACTAAGTTTTGGCATGGGTAGGTAGGTCTTTGTCTGTGGGATAGTTTTATAGTTTTAACAGTTAGTTGTGGTATGGGAAGTGCTCATTATAGGTCTGAAGTTTCGTTTGCCAGCCAGTTGCGGCTGCCGGTAAACCTGGTGGGTAGGAAATGAGTGCTTGCATGATCTCAGACTACAAATGACCGGCAGGGTTGCCTACAATGCTATAGCAAGAAGTTCAGACTTTTGTATGCTATGGAATATTTTTTATTATCTTTAAGTCGGTCTATTTAAGAGTTGGCAGCTTTATTAGTATTTAATTTACACTTGTAATATCACTTTATTGTTTGTTTTTACAGTGTCTGCTGGACGCTAACTGTAAGGCTTCTGGTGTGAAGTATTAGTTTTCGGAGCTGGTTGATATTTTTTATTCTCCACTTCATACATTGTGTTTCTTTTTTTGTGAGTTAATATGTGTTTTAGAGCTGTTGCATTTCTTCATTTTAATTTCTGGTTTGTCTCGTTTAAAATTTTAATGTGAACGGGTGCTGTTATCTTTACTTTTCTAGATTTATCCTAATAACTACTGTGCAGAGCTTGTGTAATATGTGTTGTTGTACGACCAAACATAACCTCCGCTTTCCTGTGCTCAGTTTTTGTTGTATACTAGTAACAAAAATGCCCTACCGGTCATTGCTAAAGGGGAGAATAGGGAAATGCTGCTAAAGCGGAAAAATGCCAATAGTTTCGTGCAGATTAATGGGTACTCAGCGCCGAAAATTGTTGAAACCAGCTTTTTGCCGCAGAATAGGGAATCTAGCCAGCGCCTAAAATGATTGAAACCAGCTTTTTGGTGCAGAATAGGGAATCTAGTCAGCGCCTAAAATGATTGAAACCAGCTTTTTGGTGCAGTTTATGGAATCTAGTCAGCGCCTAAAATTATGGAAACCAGCTTTTTGGTGCAGAATAGGGAATCTAGTCAGCGCCTAAAATGACAGAAACCAGCTCTTTGGTGCAGAATAGGGAAAATAGTCAGCGCCTAAAATGATTGAAACCAGCTTTTTGGTGCAGAATAGGGAATCTAGTCAGCGCCTAAAATGATTGAAACCAGCTTTTTGGTGCAGTTTATGGAATCTAGTCAGCGCCTAAAATCATGGAAACCAGCTTTTTGGTGCAGAATAGGGAATCTAGTCAGCGCCTAAAATGACAGAAACCAGCTTTTTGGTGCAGAATAGGGGAATTAGCCAGCGCTTAAAATGATTGAAACCAGCTTTTTGTAGCAGAATAGGGGAATTAGCCGGCGCCTAAAATGATTGAAACCAGCGTCTGGGGTAGAATAGGCGCCTCTCGCCATCCACCCTATTCGCGTGAAGTGCTCAGATACGTACTCAGTCACAATGGCGTAAGTATAATACATTGGTTTGAGAAGGCTTATAACTTGTGAGTCGAAATGATAAAGTAATTCCGCACAAGGAGCTGTCTGCTGGACTGAACACGTGATGGTGTCATGTAATGTTGCCTCCGCTGTGACTGAATGAAATGAATATGAAACAGTCGCTATGAAAAAAATTAGTTACCGCCCCTAGATAGTCTACGTACTGTATGTACATAAACGCATTTGGCTTCGTCAAGTCCACTCAAATTCTCCACCACGATAGCGTATATAGCACATACAATACATAAACGTGTAAGTATAGTTAACATGATAAATTTTGTTCCATGATAAATTTTGTTAAACCTCCTGAGCAACATGTGCAAACCAAGGTTAGCATAATGCGTGAGTTCATACATTCAGCTGTACGCAAATAATTGTACGCCACCTGGCATTGTTTGTGATTACGCATCATCCCTCTACCTAAAGTAAACTGTTTTTTTCGAACTTCACGAGGAACTGCTGATGCACTTACACGCACACTTACACACAGCCTATGTGACACAGGTATCCACGCAAATGTCAAGTGCTTATTTGCTAAGTTAATTCTACGAGAATTCTTCGAGTTCACGCGAATAGGGTGGATGGCGAGAGGCGCCTATTCTACCCCAGACGCTGGTTTCAATCATTTTAGGCGCCGGCTAATTCCCCTATTCTGCTACAAAAAGCTGGTTTCAATCATTTTAAGCGCTGGCTAATTCCCCTATTCTGCACCAAAAAGCTGGTTTCTGTCATTTTAGGCGCTGACTAGATTCCCTATTCTGCACCAAAAAGCTGGTTTCCATAATTTTAGGCGCTGACTAGATTCCATAAACTGCACCAAAAAGCTGGTTTCAATCATTTTAGGCGCTGACTAGATTCCCTATTCTGCACCAAAAAGCTGGTTTCAATCATTTTAGGCGCTGACTATTTTCCCTATTCTGCACCAAAGAGCTGGTTTCTGTCATTTTAGGCGCTGACTAGATTCCCTATTCTGCACCAAAAAGCTGGTTTCCATAATTTTAGGCGCTGACTAGATTCCATAAACTGCACCAAAAAGCTGGTTTCAATCATTTTAGGCGCTGACTAGATTCCCTATTCTGCACCAAAAAGCTGGTTTCAATCATTTTAGGCGCTGGCTAGATTCCCTATTCTGCGGCAAAAAGCTGGTTTCAACAATTTTCGGCGCTGAGTACCCATTAATCTGCACGAAACTATTGGCATTTTTCCGCTTTAGCAGCATTTCCCTATTCTCCCCTTTAGCAATGACCGGTAGGGCATTTTTGTTACTAGTTTTGTTGTCCGTGTCTTCCGCCTTCCAGAGACGGTTGCATTCTTCTTTGATGAACATTTTGATTTTGGCTTTGGCTGAAGTGAAATCGATCTCCACCTGCGTCTGATCCAAGTCTGCCGCCGATTTTGCCAGCTCGTCAGCAGCTTCATTACCCTCTATTCCAACATGGCTTGGAATCCACTGAAAAGTTACATGGGTTCCGTTGTCACTTAACTGGCATAGTTCTTCTTGCCAGATGGCTACTGCGGCAGGACTTGTTCACCATCATCTTCGCCATCACCAGGCCTTCGGTTAGCGATAGCATCAGAAGTGATCTCCTTCCACTGAAGTCGGACCGGGCTGCGCCCCCAGCCCCCTGCTTTCACGTTTATAAGAATGTTGAATCCTGTTTAACTACCTCAATCAATGAAACCAACTATTACTGCTTGTTCTCAAAGTAAAACTTGTATATATATATATATATATAACATGTGTAGTGTATAGAAATAATTTTGAAAAGAAAAATTTCAACTTTGGTGCCGCCCCCTGTCAGAAAACTCTGGGTGCGCCACTGAGAATATAATAGAATCGAATACAATACAGCTGGGCTTTTTTTATTGGGGGGGGGGGGGGGGGTGGGGGGCGCCCCCACTTTTGCCCCCCCCCCCCCCCCCCACTGGGCCCTACCCCCACTTTTTTGGGCTTCCCCCACTCACTATAAGGTGCCCAGAAAATGCCAAATTTTAAGGATTTTTGGTCAACATTTGCAAACATTTTCCGGAAGTTTTTGCTCAAAATCGTCTATTTTGGTACTCATACTCAATTTTTGAGCACTTTTAAGCATAGTCATAGCTGTAGTATGTAGAAAACTTTTTAAACATTTAAAAAAAGCTTTAAAAAAGATTTTTACTGCATTTTAGAGATTTTAGACCACTTTAAATTCCCCCCCCTTTTGGGTTCCCCCACCCCCACTTTTTTCGCCTAGAAAAAGCCCAGTACAATGCCTCTTATTTCACAGTATTGGCAGAGCACAATAGTTGCTGAACTTGTGCTTATGAATGGCCAAATAATTAAACCGTTTGCAAATTTCAGACATTGCGAAGAGTCTAAGTTAGTTAGCAACCGTTGTTATTGCTGCTTAGAGCTTGAACTTTGATGTGTTTTGTTTTTTGTTTAGGCCAAACGTACAAGAAAGGTTGGAATTGTTGGCAAATATGGAACTCGTTATGGTGCGTCTCTTCGAAAGACAATAAAAAAGATGGAAGTTTCCCAACACGCTAAATATACCTGTGTCTTTTGCGGAAAGGTATATAAGTTATTTATACGTATCTATGTTAATGTATTATAGGGGAACGCGAGAGCGCTCCCCTATAACTAGGGGGAAAAATGCCCTTGACGGGCAACCAACAGGTAGAATAGGGAAAGGTGTCAGGAGAAGGAAATTGGTACCTAGTTTATTTAGACGTTAAATACACGGTGCGTTATCTATAAATGAATATCGGCTGAAGCGGAAAAATGCCATTTATCAGCGACTAAAATGATAGAAACCAGCTGTGTACGCCGAATAGGGAGTCTACTCGGCGACTAAAATAATATAAACCAGCTCTATTCGCCGAATAGGGAGTCTACTCGGCGACTAAAACAATCGAAAGCATCTCTGTGCGTCGAATAGGAAGTCTACTCGGCGACTAAAATAATAGAAACCAGCTCTATGCGCCGAATAGGGAGTCTACTCGGCGACTAAAACAATCGAAAGCATCTCTGTGCGTCGAATAGGAAGTCTACTCGGCGACTAAAATAATCGAAACCAGCTCTGTGCGTCGAATAGGGAATCTGGTGGGCGACTAAAATAATCGAAACCAGCTCTGTGCGTCGAATAGGGAATCTGGTGGGCGACTAAAATAATCGAAACCAGCTCTGTGCGTCGAATAGGGGTTCCCTCCGACCGCCCTATTCGCGCGAACTTTGAAGCTGCACTCATGCTAAATTATGGGTATAGATTATGTACACAGATGTCAAAGTTGTGGTAAGACAGCTAAACGTCCCCGGTTTGCTAAACTTAACAGTTTCGAGTTCTCATCTGTTGGCGTGCTATGAGGTAAACTTGGGTGTACATTATTTCGCTTTTTGCGAACATAATATCATAATGCATGCGGGGAATCCCCTGCTCCATAAAGTGTTTTTACGCACTCAGTTTATCAAATAGCAGAAGCATCGGCCAACACAAACTAACAGTCACAAGCTGGGTGTTTGCATGGGCTCTGCTTCTACTGATAAGTCTTTATTGTATTGTTTTATGAGGGTAGGAAGCAAAGTATATATATATATATATATATATATATATATATATACATTAGGGATCGACCGGATCCAAAATTTTGCCGGATCCGGACCCGGATCCGGATCCAGTTTGGATCCGGCCGGATCCGGATCCGGATCCGGATCCGGATCTAGTCATCAAAATACATGCAAATTTTTAAAATTTTGTTCTTTGATTTTGTTAATGTTTATAGGGTTTTTTGTGGATTTGGTAATGTTTTAATTTTGGTAGTGAATTTATTTAATACGTTTCAACAATTTCTCGTTCTTTGAATGCTGCAAATGACTTAAACATTTAGCTTGAAACAAACAATTTTCGCTAAGTAAGTATATAACGAATTTTTGAAATGTATGAATAAGCCGCAGCCGCAAACATGGAACAGTTAAAAATCAAAGTTTTTCAAAAAACTCAGCTTAAGTAGATTAACATTAACATTAACTTCTTACATGGAGCTTGAGAAAAATAAAACCAATACCGTTGCTGCGGAAAATAGTTATTTACGAATAAATAATTCAAGTTATAGTTTTAATAGCAACCAGGATTTTCAATTTAAAAAACGTTTTGATCCAGTTAATTCGATTATGTTGTTGCATACCGGCAGTTAAATTCTTTGTAGCAGCGGCTGAAGCCTAGCAAGACTCACCGCAACCGATACGAAAACAAACTCCGAATTTTCTTTTTCATTACATATATATATATATAATAGGAACGAAATCGTTAGGATGAAAGTAGTCAGCACCGCTCATTTATATATGCTCGTATTTATCTATTTATGTATTCAGTATATTTGTGAAACGGCAGTACAAGCTCATAAAAATCTTTAAATTTGCTGATCTATTTTACTTGGAACCATCTTAAAAATTTCACTAAAGTTAAATTTTCTGAGTTTACAAGTCACTTAAGCTTACTTGTCCAATAATTTTGCAATATATATATATATAAGTATGGTTAAACGCAGTAAAGTAGAGTTATATAAGACTTTGCTACTACCGAAAATTTGAAGGAAACCATTTTCTTAAAAGGATCACTTGAAAATTCAGAAAAGCACAACTTAAAATGTAGAAAACCCAACACGTAAAGGAGTCTGAAAATTGCAAATTTGTTAATTTTTTGTCTATAGATGTAGGAAAATAACCATACGCATGGACACCTATTTAACAGTAATTTATAAAAACACATATATACATATAATTATGGTTAAATTAAAAAATTCACTTAACCTGACATGCATAAAAAATAGTTAACAAAATATCAACGTC
This sequence comes from Trissonchulus latispiculum, assembly GCA_030248195.1. NCBI lineage: Eukaryota > Metazoa > Nematoda > Enoplea > Enoplida > Ironidae > Trissonchulus > Trissonchulus latispiculum. The sequence goes on from JASAND010015776.1 coordinate 37,238, forward strand.
TACTGATTCGGGTTCAGTAGAATATTAAGGTACACGGGGGTCTGGGGGCGGCAGCCCCCAGTAAAAGCCACACTCTTAACACGAAAATTCGCTTCTAGAAATTAATTTTGAGCGCTCCAGGCATTAATATTTTAGTTTCAGTAATAAATTTCCTTTGGTTCGTTAACTGAAAAAAGATCCGGATCCGGATGGTTTTTCTGCCGGATCCGGATCCGGATCCGGATCTGCAATATCCGGCAGGATCCGGATCCGGATCCGGATATCCGGTCGATCCCTAATATACATATATATATGAATATATATAGATGTATATATATATATATACACTGTAACTTGCTTAGATGCGTCAATAAATAAATTTCTATATATATATATACATATACATATATATTTTTATGAATTGACATTTCAGTATTTCTCAAATCTGTACTTAAACTTTTAAGTTAACGAATGAAAAGTTTGAATTCATTTTGAAACGACCATCACGGTTGCATACTAAAAAAATGGCACGACAACATAATTAGCGAGACTGAGTGTCCTTTCTCCAAGTCAGTGAACACAGATGCGATTCGTGAAGCTGAAAAGTCGGCGTCTATTTCACAAAAAACTGAAAAGTTCGCGCGAATAGGGCGGTCGGAGGGAACCCCTATTCGACGCACAGAGCTGGTTTCGATTATTTTAGTCGCCCACCAGATTCCCTATTCGACGCACAGAGCTGGTTTCGATTATTTTAGTCGCCCACCAGATTCCCTATTCGACGCACAGAGCTGGTTTCGATTATTTTAGTCGCCGAGTAGACTTCCTATTCGACGCACAGAGATGCTTTCGATTGTTTTAGTCGCCGAGTAGACTCCCTATTCGGCGCATAGAGCTGGTTTCTATTATTTTAGTCGCCGAGTAGACTTCCTATTCGACGCACAGAGATGCTTTCGATTGTTTTAGTCGCCGAGTAGACTCCCTATTCGGCGAATAGAGCTGGTTTATATTATTTTAGTCGCCGAGTAGACTCCCTATTCGGCGTACACAGCTGGTTTCTATCATTTTAGTCGCTGATAAATGGCATTTTTCCGCTTCAGCCGATATTCATTTATAGATAACGCACCGTGTATTTAACGTCTAAATAAACTAGGTACCAATTTCCTTCTCCTGACACCTTTCCCTATTCTACCTGTTGGTTGCCCGTCAAGGGCATTTTTCCCCCTAGTTTCGCGTATTTTTCCGCTGCAGGGAGGAAATATCGTTTGTGCCTTGGTTATACGGAAGCATTCATTTTACTAAGAATGCAGTATCCGGTAGATCATGACTCCTAAACTGAACAAACCAAATGCAACCAATGAGAATACGTAGATAACAAAGAAGCTACCTTTACCTTTAAAATTTTCCTCATTTCTTTCTGGAAACCAGCATCTGGGCGGGACTTTCAACGGAAAAATGGACGCACTGGAAGGGATGGGACGCAATGGAAGGCATGGGACCCAAAGGAAGCAAAGACTAATGCATTTTTCTCCACATCCTCCACATCCTCCACTTCCTTGCCCGTTCCACAAGCCGATGTATCCAGCACAGGCAAGTCACCACCGCCTGCACCATGCTCCCCTTCTAGTGCTGGATCCCCAGCCGCAAAGCGGTCCTCCGTCCTTATGTCAAACCTCTCGTGGGTTCTGACGTGGTACTGCTCTCCCCCATAGGTTTCCCTGAGGGTCTCCTCCCTGTTCCCGGCAGAGATGGTACTCACCGTATCCTCCGCTGAAGCCCACACCCTTCGGAGGTAGTAAATGCTTTTGTAGAATTCCTTGATCTTGGAATTCCTCAGCTCCAATCCACTGCGGACCAATCGTAGGACAACCATCTTTTGGCTCAGCTTCCGTCTCCAAAGGCCTGGGTAGGCTTCCAAGTAGCTACGCACTAACCTTGCTGTAGCAAACCGGACCATGTTTTCGTTCGCCACCCTTCTCCCTTCGGCAGACCTTTTGGCGATCCTACGGATTCCTCTCTCCACTGTCCTGCAAGCCTTCTTCCCAGACTGCTGGCGCTTCTCATTACGCCACACCTCGTCTTTCCAGTACCTTTGTTTTTTCTTCGCCAAAATAGACTCCCTGTCACGTATGTACCGTTCACGCCAGCCAACGCGAAGTAGTCGTTTGCGCCGGGGTGACTTCATATTCTCTTTGTAGTTCTCCTGGACCTTTTTCTTCCAACGTTCAGTCGTCCTCGGCGAGCGATGGTACTTCTTTAAGCACTGTTCAGCCAACTTCTTGTGGAGGCGAACAGAGCTGTTCTTGGTACTCCCTCCCAACATCTCAACGTATCGCCTCTTCGCCGCTTCGTTGGTCTTTTCTCTGTACCCAGGCGATTCTGCGTACCTCAATTTCTTTTTCTCCAGGACGGCAGACCTTCTCCTTGTGTATTTCTCCCCTTCCTTGGACCTTCTTCGCCTATTAGCAGATAATCGAGACACGTCAATTTCTGGCGAAGCATCACGCTCAGGACTTGAGGCCTGATCATCTGTACATCTTCGTCTTCGCTTCTCCCTGCTAACAACATCCTCCGCATCCGCCACAGCTTCACTCAGTAAAATCCGGAAAAAGCACCCGGTTGGATCGCTTTCGAGAAGGAACGGAAGCTCGGGGAATAAAGTTTTCAGGGGTAGGATCGTTTTCAATAGCCTCAGCTGATGGAGACAACAAAGCGGCTACTCTTGACTCCCGTAAGTCATTAAGGCGATCTCTTCGAGACGCACTTCGCTCGGCCGATCTGGTTCGACGAACAGCGTTCTGAGGGTTACGAAGGAAGACGTTTATTCCTGGATCATTTCCGACGAACAAGGGAGAAGCTAATCTGGACTGCCGCAAATTTCGGAGAACAGATTTCGTGGAAGCACTTCGTTCAGCCAGTGAACGTCTCATGGCGTCCAGGTCCCCACGGCGATCTATACCTCGACCTCCTTCTGCCGTCCCAGGCGAAGAAAGGATAGATGGCGCCGCAGGGCAGGTGATACGTGGAGACGGAGTCTGCGCGACATCCCTGTCAGCAGCAGACATGGGATCCGTTTCAGAATGGGAAGGCAAGACTTCTGGAGAGTCAATTAAGTCCTTATCTGACGCAAGCTTTCGTCGTTTCAAGTAAGCGTCCCGCTTTTTACGCTGAGGATTCACTGAGCGCCGCCGCTTGCCCATTGTCTGCAAAAAACATAAATAAACTTTACAACAGAGTTAAACCTATAATTGTTGTAATCAAAATCTGCGCAGCTAACACATGCATAGTACAGTAGTATATCTGAACTTGAATGAATCAGATATACACCAACCGAGCATAGTAGAGTGAGTAGCCGTACAATTGTACAGTGACCAAAACGGTGGTACAGCAGCCTCCGAAACAGTAAATAGAATTTCAAAAACTTGACTTTATTGACTTTATTTTGAATTGACGAAAATGCGCGAAATTTACTTTATTTCTGCTTAATTTGCCCTTATTTTGTCGTTTCAAACCCTTTCCATAGCAACTTTTCTACATTTTCAAAATTCTATGTTCACTCGATTTTTGCTTTTCAAATCACATTTTCAAACACTTTTCAACTTCAGGGCACCGGCGACCCTATGACCGCTCCAAATTTTCCATCCTCCCCGCGCAAAAGAATTTCTACTATAGCAATAAGCATAAGATACTCTAAACTACGCACGTAACCCTTCCGCTTCCCCTATACGTTTCCTCATTTCCAGCATTAACCTCGACTCTTGAATCCCAATCCTAATATATGTACAAAGTCAAAAAATCAGCTTTACACTTACTTCCTCTATAAGCAATAAGGGGTAAGAACGGGGCGAATCTCTTATTTTTAATAATCACACCATTCGGAGCAGCGGATATATTGCTTAGGATAAACGTAGAGCACGGCACACAGCTGAAAGGAGTAGGACGACGGAATCGCAATACCAAAAGCAGGAGATAATACTAGGATAAAGGATGTAGGATAAATAATAGTTTAATGAAAGCACAATCGGGGATAATGGACGGAATGAATGAATGGAATGGATGAATGTGTCAAAAAGAGATTGAGTATGAGATCAAGTATGAGATCAGTCAGGTATGGTTCGTAGGTTCGTTGTGGAAAGTAGAGCACTCGACGCATAGCGCATAATTCGGAAAACAAAAATAACACGACATATATATATAAGCTCGTATGTACAGCCTGAAGCAAAAAACAACTTTAACATTTATACAAATCAGGAGCAGACAAGTGTTTATTCTAGTGGGGCCCCCATAAACGACCTTCCCCCCCCAAATCGCCCCCCCCCTAAACCAGAGGGTGCCCCTTTTTGTACCAAATTTTGCCCTGAAAACTTCGCTCAGAAGGCCAAATTTCCAAACATTTTCCGGCCTCGCCGGAGATTTTTACACAATCTTTGCCTTTTCAACACTAAATTTGCTTATTTTTGCTGTAAAAATCAACTTTTATAGTATATGCCAGAAAAATAGTGGTACTTTTGCAGATTTTTCGATAAATTTTCGCCCCCCCCTCCCAAAAACTCCTTGCACCTCAAGGAGCCCCCCCAGAAAAAGCCTAGTTGACTGGGTGGGGTTTAAGGGAAGATAGGAGCTGCGGGGCGCTTTAGGGAAGATAGGAGCTGAGGGGGGGTTTAAGGGAAGATAGGAGCATAACAGTATAACTATATATAACAAATATTACAACTTTTAGAAATTTAGATTTTAGACCAATTAGGACCCACTGCCACAGGGCGCCACAGGTCGCTGGGTCCACTTTAGAGGGGTCCTTCAATGACAAAAAATGTTCGCCTCACGAAGGGCTTTCATTTGATACCAAACTTGGCCACTTTTGGAAAAATCGATTTTTGACCATTTTGGACCGGTCCGGACCCTGGCCAGGGCGTCACAGGCCGCTGGGTCCACTTTAGAGGGGTCCTTCAATGACAAAAAATGTTCGCCTCACGAAGGGCTTTCATTTGATACCAAACTTGGCCACTTTTGGGAAAAATCGATTTTTTGCCATTTTGGACCGGTCCGGACCCTGGCCAGGGCGCCACAGGCCGCTGGGTCCACTTTAGAGGGGTCCTCCAATGACAAAAAATGTTTGCCTCACCAAGGGCTTTCATTTCATACCAAACTTGGCCACTTTTGGAAAAATCAATTTTTGGCCATTTTGGACCGGTCCGGACCCTGGCCAGGGCGTCACAGGCCGCTGGGTCCACTTTAGAGGGGTCCTCCAATGACAAAAAATGTTTGCCTCACCAGGGGCTTTCATTTGATACCAAACTTGGCCACTTTTGGAAAAATCGATTTTTGACCATTTTGGACCGGTCCGGACCCTGGCCAGGGCGTCACAGGCCGCTGGGTCCACTTTAGAGGGGTCCTCCAATGACAAAAAATGTTCGCCTCACCAGGGGCTTTCATTTGATAGCAAACTTGGCCACTTTTGGAAAAACCGATTTTTGGCCATTTTGGACCGGTCCGGACCCTGGCCAGGGCCCCACAGGCCGCTGGGTTCACTTTAGAGGGGTCCTCCAATGACAAAAAATGTTCGCCTCACCAAGGGCTTTCATTTGATACCAAACTTGGCCACTTTTGGAAAAACCGATTTTTGGCCATTTTGGGCCCGGTCCGCGGTCCGGACCCCTGGCCAGGGCGCCACAGGGGTCCGGGCGAAACCTACTATAGCCTATGCTGTAGTCCTCCCGCACCCCACCCCGCATGCAAAATATGAGAGACCTGCGCCCTGTGGACCTTTCTGTATAAGAGGCCAAAGTTGGAGTTGAGTCACGGTTGGGCCAAGCACCATCAGGGCCACATGGATAGGTCCTAGAGCGAAACTAATGGGCCTTTTAGATTCACCATATAGGGGTTCCTATTCGAACACGAAACCTCAGCCCAGCAGCTCTTATGTATAGGGCTGCCTACTCCGTAGGCCCAGACCCCCCTTTTACACGTTAACTACTGACCCCTGGCCAGGGCGCCACAGATGACCGACCAACACCAAACTCTCAAATGGAGACCTCCACCCTTGGGCCATGCCACATGAGCAATATGAGACCCCAGCTTCGCTCGCTGCGATCTATTTCGAGGCTAGATTATTTTCGGACTTAGTTTTTTTTCGGGGGTCATTTTGGGGGTCCCCACCAAGATTGTGGGGCCATCTGGGGGGGCCCGGGAACAAGTAATTTCCCCGGAATTGCGGAACATTTTGTACAAAAAAACCTAAAATAGTACGGCTCTGAAGGGTCTTCCGACCTGCACCCCTGGGGGGAAAAAAATGGAGAGAAACGCGACCTGCGCGGGGGGGACAATTTTCATATCTCAAGATCTACCCGGCCGATCCGGCTGAAATTTTCACAGCATGTACCCCTGCCCACAGGCTCTTCACACAGCAAGTTTGAGCCCGATCGGTCCACTCCTCCGCTGGCCACAGGCCAAACAATGTCCAGATTATACACATTGCGTCAAATTTTCCCTATTCTAGGGGGAGCGCTAACGCGCTCCCCCTAATATTGGTGTAAAAGGCTCAGTGCTGCACTTGGAGACCCGTTCGAGCTCCGTGCCAGCTAAATACTCAACGAAACTGGGCAATTTTGGTATCGTTGGAATCTACACGACGAGTACTACAAGTCGCAAAATGTTTTGGTCAAAATTTCAAACTTTGAAAATTTTCGCTTCAGGGCAAGTTAGGTCCGTTTTTTCCGTGTAAGTCACGCTTGGAAAAATGCAATTTTCTGTCGGAGTGTTAGAACGATCTGGGCATTTTCAGCAGGTTAAGTTTGGTTTTCTGAACGTATATACCCCGAAAGTGAACCTTTTTGATATTTTTTCGCTGCCCGGCCCGGCCGGCCAAAAGTGGACTTGGCGCTAAAATGGCCATTATTTTGTCAAAGCTACAGGACTCGGGGAAGACGCTAGAGAGACGTGGTTTGTTGCATAAGGATCTACGGAAGGGTTTATATGTCCTAACGAGGGCGATTTTTGATATCTGGCCAGGATCGTTCTGGCGGCTCAACTCAAGTCCCAACTCTACAGGAAATAGTCAAAAATAGGCCTAAACATGGTGTTTTGTGCCATTTAGTGGGACGCATATAAAGTTTATTGGGGTCGCTGAACACGATGAGCGTAGTCGCAGCTCTGTGCGGTGCTGCTATCGTGCTGTACTATTATGCACCAAACAAAGCACGCTGTCTGTAGACTTACTGTAAACGGCTAAACATATGAAACTTGGAGAAAATCATGTCTGTAGTAAGGGGGAGAACTGTAGCTATGTTAGTTGGTGCACTCTCTAGCTTCCACCGTGCGGTATGTGCTTCCCCAAACACACCGTCGATAACAAGTTATTCATTCGTCACTGGTATTTGAAATTTGGCATACCGATAGTTTAGAACGTGACAAACTATTATAGATACGTTTCGTATACTTATTACGATGTTACTATGTGGTTGCGCTGCAGTGGAGTGCTGCGGAAGCACAGCACGGTCTATAACTAACTACAGATGAGTTGCAGTCGTCCGAAATTTTGCATACAAGTGCGGCAGAGCATTGCAAATCGTGCCGTATGGGTTTCCCTCACTGGCAGTAAAGTTTGCATCTGGTTCGCTGCAGTAGAGTGCTATATGCTATATACAGCAACTAAAACTATTGCAGCCATGGGTACTGGATGTTAGATTTCTGTCAAAATAGAGAAAAAGGAAGAAATTGGAACTTTTCAAGCTTCTTTGTTCAGTACTTTTGGTTGACGATTAATGATTGGCGGAATTTTTAAAGTTTCTTTCACACAGCTTTAACATTTTTGCTTTTTACTGAGGACCTTAAAAATGAAATAGGACAAGAATAAAAATGCTCCGGTGGAGCATGAAAAATGCAATATGGGTGACATTAGGTTGTAAATGGACAGAGGACTAGGTTTTAAAACGTTAATATGGGAGAGGCAGGTTGTAAATGCCAGGAGGACTAGGTTAATAGTGCACTAATAGGGACCAGCTTCGCTGAAAAACCCATATTCGCGGTCACTCATGCTCCACTCCACATGACATGCGAGTAAGATCTACATTCTTCAGCTTTCAAAGCAAGCAGGACGATTTTGAAATATTAAAGCTTATTCCAAATGCAGTTCTGGTAGAAAGATGCTCAAGGTGTTTTTTCTGCACTGTCAGCTCAGAGTCTTGTATTAAGTTGATGTGAAAAGCAGTTGACATTATGTACGTGTATTATTAAGTTGTATAATAAGGAGCACGACCACATTATACTTGCAGGCCATGCTGATAAATCTTACAATTTTCCGAAGAACTGCCAATAGCAACAGCAAGCAGCAGCCGATAAAAACTCTGGACAGTTTTCGCGAATATGGGTTGTTCAGCGAAGCTGGTCCATATTAGTGCGCTATTAACCTAGTCCTCTTGGCATTTACAACCTGCCTCTCCCATATTAACGTTTTAAAATCTAGTCCTCTATCCATTTACAACCTAATGTCACCCATATTGCATTTTTCATGCTCCACCGGAGCATTTTTATTCTTGTGTTATATGGTATATATTTAATGATTTAATAATTTATTAATAATAATCATGGGGGAGCTCGGAGAGCCTCCCATAATATTATGAGCTATAAAGGCACTTTGTGGTTTTGGAAAACTGCTGATTAAGCATAGCTAATTAACGATAAGGAATTAAGAGCTAATATTTACATTTTTGAAATCTCCAGGCCGAGAGCTTTCGAATTATACCAAACTTGCCCAGAGAAAATGAACTTTGAAAAAATCGACTTTCTCTTACGGGTTTGAAAGTGGCGTTTTTTTCTCTGTATTCAGCATGATTTTTGTCAATTTTGTGTTAACTCGATTTTTCGAACGTCCCATAGGAAAAATTTTTCTATGGTATGTTTTGATTATCTAGGCTATGTTATTTAGCAAGGTTATGTTTTTCTGAATTTCGATCTGCTTCGATTTTTATAGATGGTCAAAAATGGAAAAAACTAGCGTTTTTGGACACTTGGACTTAGAAAAATTTTTAAGTCCGAAAATTTGAAAATAGTCTAAAAACAGCAGAAACGGCGTTTTTCGGCCTTGGGGTGGTAGCCATATATAGTAAATCGGGGTCGCTGAACACGATGGGCGTATTGCCGAAACCGACGGATGTGACTCCTGACCCACAGCACTCTGTGGGTGCGGGTCCGGTGTGGGTCAAAAATGAAAGTCTTCAAAAGTGGTCATGTTTGGTATCAAATGAAAGCCCTTGGCGGGGCGAACAACTTTTGGCATTGTACCACCCACGAAAAGTGGCCCCACCGTCCTGTGGGCGGGTGCTCCACCCACTGTGGGTCCGGCGAAGGTCAAAAATAAAAGTCTTCAAAAGTGGTCATGTTTGGTATCAAATGAAAGCCCTTGGCGAGGCGAACAACTTTTGTCATTGTACCACCCACGAAAAGTGGTCCCCACTGTCCTGTGGGTGGGTGTCAAAGTTCTGTAAGCTTGCTATTATATGAATTAAAAGCCACCCACTACGTACGTATGTATGGTATCACACATACGTATACGTATATACGTACTCTGAAACAATACCATATATTAAAAAGGACAAGTAGGAAAAATGCTCCTTACAGTCGCATGAAAAAGTTAATATGAGCTATGATGGCCAACATTTAAATGTGTCAAGGACAAGATTTAAAATGTTTAATATGAGCCAGCATCTAAATCAGTAGAGGACAAGATGTAAACGGCTAATATGAGCCTCTACGTTTCTCTTGGGCTCATACTGACGCGCATAAAATGGCATAAAGTATCAGTGTTTAATCATAGGGGTCGCGGTAGCGACCCCTATAATATGAGTGAAAATGGTCGAATGACCGTGTAAAACAAGGCTGCGCAGAAGCTGCGCAGATTCCTGCTCAGATCCTGCGCAGATTATGTGCGCAAAAAATTGTACGTGTCGAGTTTAGTATGTTCCTGAAGTTTCATCCCCGTACCACTTTCCGTTAAAAAGTTATGCCAAAAATCGCTTACGAGAGTGATGTTTTTTTCCGGTTCTCCGCTTTGACGTTTGGTAAGGGGGTTTTGTAGCTTTAATAACAACAGATAGAAAAATTTTTGCCTATGAAAACCATATATATTCTTGGAGTACGCAACAAAAATAAGCCGATAGGCTAGTTTTTATGCCTCCCAGAGCCGGAAAAAATTTTTGGTGGGGGGCCAAAGTCGACCAAAACGCTAAAATGACCAAAAAGTATGCTTCAATGTCACCTTAATAAGTCAGACTGGGCTATATATGGGGCAATACTGCCTATATGGCTGAATAGGACACATATCAGGGTCGTTCAATTGCTATATGATTTTCCGGCCCTAGGCGTAATTTTTGGGTACTGGCCTGCCAAAGTTGGTGAATTTTGGGTCCAACTTTGAACTTGGTTTTTTCGCTTATTTTGCGACCTGGAAGGCTCAAATCTTGCATACAAAGGTTTTTGCGGTCGGAGAATCGATTCCCGCTATTAATTTTGCTGCCCGACTGACCCAAGTTGCTGGGCTGGTTCCACTTTGCCGTCTGAAGGGTCATGTCGGCAACCGCTACCTGGAGGCCCATACTAGGCTCTACTTGGCCTCTCAAAACTTTCTGTATAGGGGTTTTCTGGTGCGCCCAGCTTATTTCCGGTGTCCGTTTTGCCGTCCGACTCATCCATCTTGCTGGGTTGGTTCCACTTTGCCGTCTGGAGGGTCATGTCGGCAACCGTTTCCTGGAGGTCCATACTAGGCTCTACTTGGCCTCTCAAAACTTTCTCTATAGGGGTTTTCTGGTGCGCCCAGCTCATTTCCGGTGTCCGTTTTGCTGTACAACGCACCCATTTTGCTGGGCTGGCTCCACTTGGCCGTTTGAGCGGTCAGGTCGGTAAGGGGTCAGGTGGTCCAAAATAAAATTTTTCAAAAGTGGTCAAATTTGGTACCAAATGAAAGCCCTAAGTGAGCTGAGCAACTTTTGTCATAGAACTGCATGCTCAAAGTGGCTGTAGAGTGCTGTGGTGGGGTGGGGTGGGGACTTAGGCGATTTTCGGTGAAAAATGAAATTTTTCAAAAGTGGTAAAATTTGGTACCAAATGAAAGCCCTAAGTGAGCTGAGCAACTTTTGTCATAGAATTGCATGCTCAAAGTGGCTGTAGAGTGCTGTGGTGGGGTGGGGTGGGGACTTAGGCGATTTTCGGTCAAAAATGAAATTTTCCAAAAGTGGTCGAATTTGGTACCAAATGAAAGCCCTAAGTGAGCTGAGCAACTTTTGTCATAGAATTGCATGCTCAAAGTATCTGTAGAGTGCTGTGGTGGGTGGGGTGGGGACTTAAGGTGGTGATTCCCTTTGGTCACATAAAGTTTGCACCATCATTCCTCATTCATTACTTGGAGTTAAGAAGCCATTTTTATATCAAAATGTAGCTTGACATTTTCTCTTTTTAATGCATGCCACAAAACTAATGTTGCTTTTCTAAAATATTTTTAACACATTTTAGAAGAAGTATAATTTTCCAGAATTTTTGCAGACTCAAGTAAATTTTTTCGCGAGACATCGGTTATATCATTCGGTACCTCCATCAAATAGTTGGGGACGATTTTTTAGTTATTGTGAAATCGCTCTTCGTTATAGAGAAATAAGCTGAAATGTGTGCGTAACCTGTATTTTGCCTACTTTTTCCAAATTTTTCAAGCGATTACTTCAGCTAGAAAGCAGCAATCGGGGCAACTAAAAAATCGTCCCTGGGTATATTTGTGCAGAATACATTTGTTCAGTAGCAGCCCTCCAGCTTGCATGGTGAATGCTCCACAATCTTTGGAAAAAAATTGGTCGTGTTTTTGCAAAAACTACATTTTTCATGATAGCCGCCTACAGGATAGCAGTTGGAAGACGATCATGCGTCGGATAATTTGTCCCTGTGAGACCTTCCGATCGACGACCTTAGTTTGATTTTACGGCTTGCGTAGTTCAAGAAATGTTGGATTATTTGATTTCTGCAAAAATGACAGGTTTTCGACGCCAAAACAAGAAAATCGGCTATATCTCACGGTAGAATAACGCTAGAAACTTGCTTTAAAAAGCAAAAATGTGAAGCGCAGCGAGATCTTTCGAATGAATATAGTCATAACTGTATAGCAGCTGCCAAACGTTCGGAAATTGGGAAAAACCACTCTGACCGGAAATCTCGAATTTTTGAAACGGGATTGCGCGGAGGGTGTTAGAACGCTAAAAGAACATATTTCGGAAAGTTTCATCAAATTTCATCTTGATTTACGCCGCCAAATAACAATATGTGCCCAAAAGGAATCACCACCTTAAGCGATTTTGAGTCAAATATGAAATTTTCCAAAAGTGTCAAAATAGTATATATCTGCTTGCGCGTGGTGTTTGGAAATATATTATGTTGGTTCTTTTTTGCACATACATATGTAAAAGAATGGAAAACAAGAACCAAAAATGCTCCTTCGTCGCATGTAAAATACATATGAGTACTCTCAGGCAGGTTGTACAAACACGGAAACTAGCCTGTAAAATGCATATGAGTGGCGTTGAGGTTGTAAATTAAGGAAAACAAGTTGCAACGGCTTAACATATGAGCCTGTCCTACAACGAGGCTCATATTGGCGTCACAGTGCAGTCTTCTTAAAGATCATCAGGCCATCATATTAAAGAAAAAACGAATGAATAGAAATAATATGTTAACATTGTGGCCTGAAAGAAATGGACTGAACGAAGTGAACTGCGACACCTCAAGTTGAACTGTACATGCAAGCTGATGTTTCCCGAAACACCATGGCACCTACTATTTCCGGAAGCACTACGTATAGTACACCTACTGTATTCTCGGAACACTATGACACACTACTCTCACATACGTAATGCTTTCCCCACTTGGCTCTGAGTCAGAGCGCAGAGTGGCATGCCGTATGTGTAAAGATGTGTAAAGGACAATTTTGTAATGAAAAGCTTTACGTGCTAATTATGAAGGTCAAATATCGACAAATTATATTATGAGTTATGACATACGCCAATATGAGCCTCGTTGTAGGACAGGCTCATATGTTAAGCCGTTGCAACTTGTTTTCCTTAATTTACAACCTCAACGCCACTCATATGCATTTTACAGGCTAGTTTCCGTGTTTGTACAACCTGCCTGAGAGTACTCATATGTATTTTACATGCGACGAAGGAGCATTTTTGGTTCTTGTATAAATGATTTGATTGGCCTGGGAATATTGAAACAGTTGTAATGATTGGGATATATAAAATATAAATGTGATTGCGATGATAGCTTCAAATAATTTCTCAAGATTTCGCATTATATGTGTAATTTCTGTATTTTCATATTGCACATCGGTTTCGTTTCGCTGACTTACACGGTGGTCTTAAATGTGTATTGTGATGTGGCGGTGGTGAAGAAACGATGCAGTATATAATTTATAATTTTGACCATTGTTAACACACGGTAATGTTTATGTTCGTCGTTATTCACTCCAACCTATTTCAGTATTGTATATATTGGAAGTAAGCGAAAGCTAAATGAGCGTCAATATGAGCCCAAGAGAAACGTAGCGGCTCATATTAGCCGTTTACATCTTGTCCTCTACTGATTTAGATGCTGGCTCATATTAAACATTTTAAATCTTGACCTTGACACATTTAAATGTTGGTCATCATAGCTCATATTAACTTTTTCATGCGACTGCAAGGAACATTTTTCCTCCTTGTTTAATCTTGTTATATAAGAAGTTAAGTATTATAGGTGAGCGCGAGAGCGCTCCCCTATAATATGGGTTTAAAAGGCGCTGCGCGTCCCTTAGAGACCCGTTCGAGCACCGTGCCAGCTAAATACTCAACGAAACTAGACAAATTTGGTATCGTTGGAATCAGCACGACGAGTACTACAAGTTGCAAAAAAGTTTCGGTCAAAATTTCCAACTTTGAAAATTTTCGCTTCCGGACAAGTTAGGTCCGTTTGTTTTTTCCGTGCAAGTCACGCTTGGAAAAGTGCAATTTTCTGACTTAATGATAGAACGACCTGGGCATTTTCAGCAGGCGAAGTTTGGTTTTTCTGAACGTATATATCCCGAAAGTGAACCTTTTTGATAGTTTTTCGCTGCTCGGCCCGGCACGCCACCTGGCCGGCCGGCCAAAGGTGGCTTAACCGCTGTTTTTGCCAAAAAGGCCAATTTTGTGTCAGAGCTACAGGGCTCAGGGAACAAGCTAGAGACAAGCGGATTGTTGCATAAGAATCTGGGTTGAGTACCATGGAATATAGCGAGGGCGATTTTCGATATCTGGCCGGGATCGTTCAGGTGGCCGGCCCAAAGTTGGTCCGGCCAAATAGGCATAAATATGCAGTTTTG
>JASAND010015778.1:0-16434 GCA_030248195.1 Trissonchulus latispiculum
ATTGTCACGAAAGTTATCAGATTTAACTGTAAATCTCTGAATACATGAGTTATGCAAACGCTTATTAAAAATGTTATAAATATCCGTCCGTCGGCGCATTGTTGACTAACAGCGGTTTAACAGTTTCCTAAGGAGAAAAGTTGACAATGTTGACCATGGTTGGGATATCCATGTGACGTCAATAACGCTACTTATTCGTCTTAACCTGCGTAGAAATATATCGTTAGAATTCCGCAATGGATGCATGCATTATTGTTTCTTGAAGGCATGCCAATATGAGTCTATTTGGCATGCACTCATATTGGTGCGTGTACAAACTTGTCTTCTGCACTTTCCAACCTCACCAGACTCATATTAGCATTTTACATGCTTGTCTTATTCTTAATTTACAACCGACAATATTTAGCATTTTTACATGTTCCATGTTGACTCATATTCCTTTCTTTGCTCTTTTAGGAGCATTTTTATTTCTTGTTTATCCACTTTTTACATGTCGTTGACATAAAAGCGTTAAAGAATCATTAAGCATTATATACGTATGCATTAAATAGCACAGCACAGCACAGCACTCTACAGCCACTTTGAGCATGCACTTTTATGAGAAAAAGTTGCTCAGCTCGCTTGGGAGCTTTCATTTGGTACCAAATTTGACCACTTTTGAAAAATTTTATTTTTGACCCAAAATCGCCTAAGTCCACACCCCACCCCACCACAGCACTCTACAGCCACTTTGAGCATGCAGTTCTATGACAAAAGTTGCTCAGCTCGCTTAGCGCTTTCATTTGATACCAAATTTGACCACTTTTGAAAATTTTCATTTTCGACCCAAAATCGCCTAAGTCCCCACCCCACCCCACCACAGCTCTCTACAGCCACTTTGAGCATGCAGTTCTATGACAAAAGTTGCTCAGCTCGCTTAGTGCTTTCATTTGGTACCAAATTTGACCACTTTTGAAAAATTTTATTTTTGACCCAAAATCGCCTAAGTCCACACCCCACCCCACCACAGCACTCTACAGCCACTTTGAGCATGCAGTTCTATGACAAAAGTTGCTCAGCTCGCTTAGCGCTTTCATTTGATACCAAATTTGACCACTTTTGAAAATTTTCATTTTCGACCCAAAATCGCCTAAGTCCCCACCCCACCCCACCCCACCACAGCTCTCTACAGCCACTTTGAGCATGCAGTTCTATGACAAAAGTTGCTCAGCTCGCTTAGTGCTTTCATTTGGTACCAAATTTGACCACTTTTGAAAAATTTTATTTTTGACCCAAAATCGCCTAAGTCCCCACCACAGCACTCTACAGCCACTTTGAGCATGCAGTTCTATGACAAAAGTTGCTCAGCTCGCTGCAGCGCTTTTCATTTGATACCAAATTTGACCACTTTTGAAAATTTTCATTTTTGACCACATGACCTCCCACCTACATGACCCTCCAGATGGCAAAGTGGAACCAGCACAGCAAGATGGGTGGGTCCGACGGCAAAAGAGATGCCAGGAATGAGCTGGGCGCACCAGAAAACCCCTATAGACAAAGTTTTGAGAGGCTAAGTACAGTCCTACATGGTATTCCTGGAAGTCGGTACTGACCGGACCCTCCAGACGGCAATTTGGAACCAGCCCAGCAAGATGGGTGGGTCGGACGGCAAAACGGAGACCGGGAATGAGCTGGGCGCACCAGAAAACCCCTATAGACAAAGTTTTGAGAGGCCAAGTAAAGCCTACTATGTACCTCCCGGAAGTGGTTACCGACCTGACCCCTGAGACGGTCAAGTGGAACCAGCCCAGCAAATTGGGTGAATCGGGCAGCAAAACTGATGGCGGGAATGGATTCTCCGTCCCCAAAAACCTTTATATGCACGATTTGAAAAGTCTATCTTGAAAAATAAGCGAAAAAACTAAGTTCAAAGTCGGACCCAACATTCACCAACTTTGGCGGGCCACTGTGGCGCTGTGGCGCAACATATCAAAAATGCGACTTCAAACGTCATAATCCGGATATATGTCCTTATCAACCATATATAACTTGTCTGGTTTGTATTTGCACAAAGAGCTGGAAAGAAGCTAATCCCAGGCATACTTTTGGCCATTTCGACGTTCTGAGCCGACTTTGTGGCGCCACTGGGCGGGGGCGCGGCGGCGACCACATAGATCGAAAGTCAGTAACCTATATATATTGATGATATACCACAATAGGTGTCATCCCTTCGCTACATTCTGTGAAAGAGGCTACAAAATGGTGACATACGAGGGTAAAACGGAGACACCGAAAAAAAAACATCGCCGGCATAACTGCCGGCGGGTGTAACTTTTTAACGGTAAGTGCTACGGGGATGAAATTTTCCAATTATACTAAACTCGACACGGACTTTCTTTTGCGCACAAAATTTGCGCAGGATCTGCGCAGGAATCTGCGCAGCCTCTGCGCAGCGCCTCTGAAGGCTGTCATTGGGGCGTTTTGACTCATATTATAGGGGTCGCTACCGCGACCCCTATGATATATACGTACGTATTTATGCATATATAATTATGTCCTGGTTTGCATTTATATATATTGCATAGTCTTCTTTTTCCTTCTTCCTTAGCGGCCGGGGGAGCATATGGGGAGCCTCTACCTGCCATCTCCGCATCCAAAATTCAGAATGAATCTGCGCAAAGCGCTACTCTTGCTTACCTATGTGTGCAAAGATCAAGTCATTTGGTTCACTCCTGCTCATTTTGACATTTTGAAGATGACACCTATGTAGTTTTTGGTCCAGCCATGCCAAAATTTTGCAAAAGTTTGGACCGATGTAACTCTTGACTGGGTTGGGCTAGAAACGTTTTGCAAATATCTGCAATGATGGCAAGTCTTCCTCTTTGCACACAGCAAAAATTAGATCAATCCGATGCACCGTTAGTCTGGCACATTGCCAAATGTGGCAATGGAAAAACCCACCCAATTTTTTAAAAGATTTTTTAACAACCAATCAGGGAAACAATTCGACACTATATCACGGTACTATCGAGGACGCTACATCATCCTATGGTGTCAGATTTCAATAATCTTGCTTCTCTGGCTAGCTAGGGGCCAAAAACCCTGAAAGTGCCATTTCGGTACTGGAGGACCCAGGGCAGGTCCAATTGTAGATTTTGACAGCCAATTGAACGTAAAAACCATTCTCTACACGATAGACTAACAAGTTTTATCAAATCACGTCGTTTTTAGCATTTTTCAAAAATTGCCCTACGTTTTGGTTTACATTCATTAGCGAGAATTGCTTTAGCGAGAATTGCTTCAGTGAGAATTGCTTTAGTGAGAATTGCTTCAGCTAGAAAACTCAAATTTGTGGTTTTGCTTTAGTGAGAAACTGCTTTAGAGAGAATTGCTTTAGTGAGAAAAGCTTCCGCTTATGAAATCTATGAAGATTAAGTTTCATACTTTGTTTTGGATTAGATTTAAACTAGCATACACATGTAAAAACTATCTGATGGAATATATACAATGTGCATAGAATACAATGTGCATTAATAAACTAAGTATTATAGGGGGGCGCGATAGCGCTCCCCCTATAATATGGGTGTAAAAGGCTCCGCGCGGCCCTTAGAGACCCGTTCGTGCACCGTGCCAGCTAAATACTGAACCAAACTGGACAAATTTGGTATCGTTGGAATCAGCACGACGAGTACAACAAGTAGCAAAAAAGTTTTGGTCAAAATTTTCAACTTTGAAAATTTTCGATTCCGGACAAGTTAGTTACGTCTGTTACTTTTTTCCGTGTAAGTCACGCTTGGGGAAGCCGTTTTAGTCTAACTCACAAACTGAACGATGTGGGCATTTTCAGCAGGTGAAGTTTGGTTTTTCTGAGAGTAGTATTTGTGTTAACGTACCTTTTGGACAATTTTCCGCTGCCCGGCCCGGCCGGCCACCTGTGCGGCCGGCCAAAGGTGGCCTGACCGCTAAGATGGCCAAAAAAGGCCAATTTTGTGTCACGGCTACAGGGCTCAGGGAACAAGCTAGAGAGACGCGGCTTGTTGCATAAGAAACTTTGGGATGGGTAGCGTGTCACAACGAGGGCGATTTTTGATATCTGGCCAGGATCGTTCAGGCGGCCGGCCCAAAGTTGGTCCGGCCAAATGGCCATTTTGGAAAAATTTCAAAGTCCCAACTCTACGGAAAATAGTCAAAAATAGGCCTAAATACGTATGCTGTTTTGGACCATATAGTGGGACGCATATAAGGGTTATCGGGGTCGCTGAACACGATGAGCATAGTCGCAGCGCTGTGCGGTGCTGCTATCGTGCTGTACTGTTATGCAGCAACCATAGCACGCTGCCTGTAGACTTACTGTAAACGGCTAAACATATGAAACTTGGTGATAATTGTGTCTGTAGTAAGGGGGAACTATAGCTATGTTAGTTGGTGCACTCTCTAGCTTCCACCGTGCTGTGTGTGCTGTTCGAAAACACAGCACCGTCGATAACCAGTTATTGATTTGTCACTGGCGTTTGAAATTCGTCATACAGATAGTTTAGGACATGACAAACAGTTATTGTTAGGTTTCGTATACTTACTACGATGTTACTATATGGTGGCGCTGCAGTAGAGTGCTGCAGAAGTACAGCACGGCCTATAACTAACTACAGACAACTTGCAATCGCCTGAAATTCTGCAGGCACGTGCAGAATAGCATTGGAAATGATGCCGTATAAGTCTCCTTTTTTGGCAGTGACATTTGCGGCTAGTTGCGCTGCAGTAGTGTGCTGCTGAAGTACAGCACGGCCTATAACTAGCTACACAAAAGTTGCAATCGTCCGAAATTTTGCTTATTAGTACGACAGAGCTTTAGAAATCTTACCGAATAAGCTTCTTTCACTGACAGTAATGTTTGCATCTGGTTGCGATGCAGTAGAGTGCTGCTCAAGTACAGCACGCCCTATAACTAGCTACAGATACGTTGCAATTGTCCAAAATTTCGCATATAACTGCAGAAGAGCAATTGAAATCGTGCCGTATAAGTTTGTATCATCGACAGTATAATTTGCACCTGGTTGCGCTGCGCAGTAGAGTGCTGCTCAAGTACAGCACGGCCTAATACTAGCAACAGATAAATAGCAATAGCCTGAAATTATGCAGGCACGTGCATGATAACATTACAAATCATGCCGAATAAGTCTACTACTTTGGCGTGACGCTTGCGTCAGTAGAGTGCTGCTGAAGTACAGCATGGCTTATAACAAACTACATATAACTTTCTGCAACTTTCTAAAATATTCTTATTTTTAATGGATGAGGGGTTTTCTGCCAAAATCAAGAAAAATGGAGAAATTGGTACTTTTCAAGCTTCTTTGTTCTATGGCTTGGTTGACTGTTATATACGTAATTATTGGGGGAATTTTTAAAGTTTCTTTCATAAAGCATTAACATTTTTGCTTAAGGTTTACTGAGAACCTTAAAAATGAAATAGGACAAGAATAAAAATGCTCCGATGGAGCATGAAAAATGCAATATGGGTGACACTGGGTTTTAGGCGGACAGAGGACTAGGTTTTAAAACGTTAATATGGGAGGGGCAGGTTGTAAATGCCAGGAGGACTAGGTTAAAAGCGCACTAATATGGACCAGCTTCGCTGAACAACCCATATTCGCGGGTACGCATGCTCCACTCCGCATTTGACCATTATTGTCTTAAGTTCTAAATTCGTCAGCTTTCCAGGCGAGCTTGCTGATTTTGAAATATTAGGCTTTATATAGTTCAATCGTTTTATATGGAGCTGCGAGAGCACAATTTGTGACACCAATTTTTACTGCATACGATGTATGCTGTATTAAGTGTTGCAATATATAAATGTGTAAGTGTTGTCTATATATATATGCATTAATTTAATTAATTAAATCAAGTTGCATATTATGTAATTATTAAGTATTACGAACACAACTACAAATATAGTTGCAGACCCAGAGCTGTGCTCACAAATTGGTAAACTGTTACTGGTAAACAGCCACCGGCATCAGTCCGGGTAGTTTCCGCGAATATGGGTTGTTCAGCGAAGCTGGTCCATATTAGTGCGCTTTTAACCTAGTCCTTCTGGCATTTACAACCTGCCCCTCCCATATTAACGTTTTAAAACCTAGTCCTCTGTCCGCTTAAAACCCAGTGTCACCCATATTGCATTTTTCATGCTCCATCGGAGCATTTTTATTCTTGTATATCCAATGTCTGCAAAGTTAGAATAAAATTGTTAAACTAACTGAGAGCCTTGACGTTTCCCAATTTTCATAAAAGTTTTACTAAATAAATAAATAATAAATTTAATAAATAAACAACAACAATAAATAACTAAATAAATTTTTGTTGGCTTTCATCTCAAGAAGGATCACAATTTGTAACCTCATTAGAGTGCGAAAAACAAAGACTATTCTGAGAAGAACACCGTCAGACTTTTAACAAGACCTGGTGCTGACGTGAAAAGTTAGCCGAAAAGGTCAATTCTGCAGTGCCCTATTCAGCACGGAAGCTAAAAATGAATTTAGAATTGTCCTAAACATAAGAGACTGCGAACACTATCATCCAATAGTTCTTGAGTTATGAGGTATGTTGTTGTTAACATATTATTAGGACCAGGGGTTCCATTTTTGGTAATTTTTTCTAGTTTCTCCGATCTCGCTGATTTTTATATATTTTATGGTCCAAACGGTCCCAATGAAACGAGTTCAATACTGACGAATAGATGAAATGAAAGTTTTATGGTTGTTGAGTAATTTTACCTCTAAGTTGAGGTTGCATGTGATGTGTTACAACTTAGGAAATGCAAAGAGTACGCATATCATTTATATCATACTTTTGCCATGTTTCTGGACTCTGATCTATAATATGTAACCAAAATTTTGATTGAGTTCTTTAAAGTTCTTCAATTAGACTTTGACTATTAAAATTTGCTGTCTGTTGAATTTGGTACCAAAGTTTAATACATCAAAAATTCATTAACAATTTATAAAGTCGAATCAAAATTCTGATTCCTAAAGATCGCGATCCGGAAATAAGGCAAAAATATACATATAGCCATTGGTGAGACTTCTCCGGCGCACGTGAAAAAGCGACACCTTTTCGCATTTCCAATGTTTTAACGTTTCCAACTCGACAACCATAAGACTTCCGACTTTCATTTCAAAAACGTGTTAAAATATTCCGTTCTTACAATAGAATATATAAAAATCAGCGAGATCGAAGAAAAAAGTTAAATTTTTGAGATTAGCAGGCCTGCCGGGGCATTCAAAACGTTTGCCTGTGCGGGCCTATGTATCCTGCATCGATTGCTATAATCTGTATCTCTTTCAATCGGATTTTTCTAGTTAAATTTAAAACAAATTTTATGCAACTGGCTGATGTTGTCGCGTTTCGTTTGGTAACTTTTCCATATGTCATAATCATTGCAATTTTAAACACAATTACAAAATTATACTATTAAATTGGTAATAATACTTAGCATGTATTTCATACAAAAATAATTTATTCGGTTATTACGAATTGCAAGCGGTCAACTTGTCGAAATAATTTTCGAAAATAAATCGAAAATTGCCGTGTTTATGATGCTCAGCAAATTCTCTAAACAATTCTCGCTGAAGCAATTCTCTCTAAAGCAATTTCTCTGTAAAGCAAAATTTGAATTTTGGACTTTCTCACTTAAGCCAACTTTTGAAATAACGAACGCGCATTTTCTCACTAAAGCAATTCTCACTAAAGCAATTCTCGCTAATGAATGCACACGTATGTTTTATGTGTTAAACGTTATGAAACCTGTCCGATTGATGCTGCATTTTCAATGGCACATGAAATCTTAAAAAGATATAGCAAGCTTAACAAAACAAATCACCCGAAATTTTAACAAAAAATCACCCCACCCTGACTCACAGGAAAGTCGCAGAGACCCAATTTTTTCCATGGTTATTGGTGATAGCTACACATCTCGACATTACAACCTGTGAGTTTGAGCCCCTAGGCCCTCTCCTTGCGTCCGGGGCAGACCTTTAAGTGAGGGTGCCCAATAGTGACCTCAAAAACATTCATGACCGAAGTTAGAATTTCGACTTTCGACTACTATTTTCTAAGGGGAGACCCTAGGCAACCCATATTGTTCATATGACATGTCCTGACTGTGCGCTATCAATACATATACAAGAACAAAAAGTGCTCCTTCGTCGCATGTAAAATACATATGAGTCTTCGTAGGCAGGTTGTACATAAGCAAAAACTAGCCTGTCTTCTTCTTAGTAGATAGAAATTGGGGATACGGCAACACGCAGCCTAATCCTATTCAATCCTACTAATATATCCTACCTAATCTTCGTATGTCCTACTAATATATCCTACCTAATCCTCGTATGTCCTACTAATATATTCTACCTAATCCTCGTATATCCTACTAATATATCCCACCTAATCCTCGTATATCCTACTTAATCCGCATCCACATCCTATCCGCAGCCGCATTTCCGCAGCCACATTTCCGCAGCCAATCCTACATTTCCGGATTTCCGCAGCCAATCCTAGTTTTCCGCAGCCGCATTTCCGCATCCACATCCTATCCGCAGCCGCATTTCCGCAGCCACATTTCCGCAGCCAATCCTACATTTCCGGTGCCATATTTCCGCAGCTAATCCTACATTTCCGGTGCCATATTTCCGCAGCTAATCCTACATTTCCGCAGCCATATTTTCGCAGCTATATTTCCGCAGCCACATTTCCGCAGCCTTATCCTTCCGCATCCTACTCTATCTATGGGATCTATCTATTATCCCAGTTATCAAAGTATGTGACAGCAGTAGTTCAAATCCTATTTTAATAAAAGTTACCAATGTTTAATTTTATGAAGTGATCAGTTGGATCAAGTACGCAGGTACGCATAAATGCACAAAGCACACCAGTAAATAACAGTTTCTTTATCTACATTAAAAGCGTCAATCAATAGATTGCAATAGGAAATGAATACATAGATTCGACCTATACTAGTTTGGTCGTGAAAAATAGTTGCAGCAACAAGTCTTATGTGTTCCAGGAAGCAGTTGGATCCTGTAGGCTCGGGTAATCCAATCTCGTTAGACAAATAAGTGCTGCTGATGTTCTGTCTAACAAAATTTATGATATGATCCATTATTCAAATCCACTATAGCGCTTATTAGAATGTTTTCTGCACTTTAACAGCAAATGGAGACAAAGAATACCAGTTAATTGTCCACATACATGACAAAGTTGCAGCCTTCTAGGTTGATGACTGAAAAGGCGTTTTGCTTTAGATGGTTTCGTCTGCGTCCAAACGCCAAGCCCAACCAAATCAAGAATGCACTGACAGTTTTTTGATTTGCGACAAGTTTTGCAACGTTTAACCATTTTGCATTTATTACACAAGTATTGTCCCTAATGTGAAATGTTTCACCAGAACGGAGGATTGATTTGCAATATTGCGCAACACTACCTTTTAATGTCTCATTGTTGACCAATCTTGCACAATATTGTGCAATATCTAGCAAGCTTTGCATTAAGCTAAGATTGCAACTACATTTCTAAAATGCTTAGCAATACCTCTCTACTGAGAGTAATATTTCCAATCACTGCAAACATTATCTGCTTATCATCTGCAAAGCACAATTTCCAGTCGTATTGTTGCCTAGTGAAGGGACACAACAAACTGTCGGTTTGATGTAATGCACATTGTTGCTTGGTGCAATCAGCAATCAATTGTTTTAGCTTATAAAATTGTTTAAGGGATAACATTTTCCTTTGAAAATTTTGAACAAGGCCAATACTACCATCCTCCAAATGTTCAATCACCACTGGTGCAAATGGCAATTTTGTTCTAGGTGTAAATTGTATGAACATAACTACAGTGAATACCACAGTTATTGAAAACGATAAAGAGAAAATTAATACAATCTTCTGCTTTTCCATTATCCATGTTTTATGTTGCAGAGGACAGCTTTTATACTTTTTCCCAAATAGGATTTCTATGTTTGTCAAGCTTCAAGAGAGCGTTATATTCAGCCACACAAAACACGACCACTGAATTAGTTAGGGCTTCCTTATAATCTATTTTAATTCTAATTGCGCCATATTCTTCTGGACAAACATAGTTGCAATCAGCAGAATGATCAGGAGTCAAATCAACACATGTAATGAAGAATCCTGTTCTATAGTCATCCCATGGGTTTAGTGTGCTTGACCTTTCTAAGTATCTTATGTATGATTTTCACTATAATTATATCATTAATAAATATGGCAGTGACGTAAAATTATTATTTACTGATACAGATTCATTGTGCTATTATATTCAGTGTGATGACGTGTATAAAGACATGCACAGTGATATTGCTTTATTTGATACAAGTGACTATCCGCAGTCTCATTTTCTGTATTCTTCACAAAACAAAAAGGTTTTGGGGAAAATGAAAGATGAGACTGCTGGTAGTCCAATAAGTGAATTTTGTGGTTTGCGTGCGAAAATGTATAGCTTTGTATGTGAAGGTATTGATAAAAAACGTGCAAAAGGTATAAAGAAGAATGTTGTAAAAAAATGTATATCTCATGATGACTATGTAAATACTTTACAAGAACGTGCGTTTATGCATCATAATATGAATTTGATTAGGAGTAATTTGCATCAACTGTATAGTGTACATTTGAACAAAACTAGTTTGTCATGCTATGACGATAAGCGTTATTTACTTGATGATGGTATATCTAGTTATGCTTATGGTCATTACAAAATAAACTATTAAAGACTTTCTTTTGCAAGATTAACAAGTATGGATAAAATCTACTATAGCTTGAAGAATCCAGGATCTTTAGGTAGCATCGAAAAGCTTTATAAAGCTGCGAAAGCGGCACAGTTGAATGTTAGTAGAAAGGATGTTAAAAAATGGCTCCAAAGTCAAGACGCCTATACATTGCACAAACAGCGCAACCTAAGATTCAAACGACGTCGAATAATTACAAAAGGAATTGATGATCTATGGCAAATGGATCTTGCAGACATGAGCAGTGTAGCTAAGTGGAACGATAGCTTTAAATATATTTTAGTTGTTATTGACACGTTTTCTAAATTCCTGTGGGCACATCCCTTGAAAGATAAAAAACCAGAGACTATTATAGCTACATTTTCTTTAATTCCACGAAAACCTAAGCATTTAATGACAGATAAAGGAGGTGAATTTTTAAACATAAAGTTTAAAAATTATTGTACTGGTAGAGGGATTAATTACTATACGAGTCAAAATCCGGATACGAAGGCAGCTATCGCTGAGAGAGTCATTAGAACTTTGAAAGGAAAAATTTATAAGTACTTTACGCATTCAAACTCATGGCGCTATCTCGATATTTTGCAAGATCTCGTAACGTCATACAATAATTCAAAACATCGAAGTATAGGAATGGCACCGGTTGAGGTTAATGAAACGAACGAAGATGAGGTTAGAACAAAATTATTTCCTCCAAAAGATCGTGCAGTACACTATAAGTTTAAGCTAGGAGATTTGGTTAGAATCACAAAAGAGCGAGGAATTTTTCAGAAAGGTTACTTACCACTGTGGACAAGAGAAATTTTTAGCATTCAATCACAAATTCCAAGTGATCCAGTTGTTTATAAAATAAAAGATGCTAATGGTGAAGAAATAGTTGGAACCTTTTACGATCCAGAATTACAAAAAATTATACAAACTGATAATGTTTATAAAGTTGAGACTATTTTAAAGAAGCGAAAACAAAAAGGTAAAGTGCAATATCTTGTGAAATGGTTGGGGTATCCTTCATCGATGAACTCTTGGGTTGATGAAGACGATATAGTATGAATCAGCTGACATCCTACAAGCTTTCGGCATCAAGTTTACTTTTGATGGATTACGGCTCACGACTTACGGCTTACGCTGACGGCTTACGGCTGACGGTTGACGGCTTACGGCTTACGGTTTACGGCTGACGGCTTACGGCTGACGGTTGACGGCTTACGGCTTACGGTTTACGGCTGACGGCTTACGGCTTACGGCTGACGGTTGACGGCTAACGGCTGACGGCTGACGACTGATGGCTTACGGCTGACGGCTTACGCTGACGGCTTACGGCTGACAGCTTTCGGTTGACGGCTTACGGCTTACGGTTTACGGCTGACAGCTTACGGCTCACGACTTACGCTGACGGCTTACGGCTGATGGCTTACGGCTGACGACTTATGATTTAAGGCTTCAAAAATATAAAAGTAGCAAGATAATAATTGCAGCATCCAAAATGTATAAGTGCAATAGTTGCAGCAAAGAATTCAAGCATCGACAAAGCTTGCACAAGCATCTCAAATCACATAAAGAATCCAAAGAACCAATTTTTAAGTTTTATGCGCCATTTACCATGATTGTTAGTGGAATGACTGGTTCAGGCAAAACCAAATGGGTGATTAATATGATAAAACACAAGCTGATAGATCCGATACCAGCAAATATAGTGATCTGCTACAGCATGTTTCAACAAATTTATAAAAATATCCCAGCAACTTTGCATGAAGGCTTTCCAGATGAGTTACCAGAAAAAGACACTTTACTAATTCTAGATGATCTGATGACTGAAGTAAACGATAGGCAAATAACTCAGTTATTCACAAAAATGAGACATGTAAACGTGAGCACTGTCTTCATTTTGCAAAATTTATATTTTGAGTCAAAATATATGCGCACGGTTACCCGCAATGCTCAGTACATTGTACTTTTTCCTAACTACAGAGATGTATCCATGATTGCCACAATTGGCAGGCAAATGTTCCCAACAAAGAAAGACTTTTTACCAGAAGCTTTTCAAATGGCTACGAAGGAACCTTTTGGCTACCTGGTGCTTAATCTGAAGCCTGGAAGTGACCCGAAACTAAGAGTGATTAGTGGTATTCTGTCAGGTGAGAAGCCTTGCGCATATTTACCAAGAATATAAAAGGCAAGTATTCTATGGTACACTAAAATGGCTCAAAAATACATACATACGCTAACATTTTTGAAATCGACGTCACAAGCTGTTGTAAATGCTACTATATCTTCTTGTTCCAAAGATTTGATCAATGCTTTCGCAGAAATTTCATTCAATGCACTGTACGGTGATTTTCCACTAAGTGTGTCTGAAAAAAGTAAACTTAGAAAATTTAAGAGAGATATTATGATCTTGGCAGACAAGAATTCTTCAATTGCAGTTAAACGTAAAAGTCTTAAAAGGAAGGCGCTAGTGCATACATTGCTTGAAATTATGCTAAAATGGCTAAACGAGTAGCTCTTGTCCCTTCTTCTCCAGTGAAAACAGCTGCAGAAGCGATTCAACCATTATCAAAGCAAAGTCCCCTCGCGTTCACAAACAGCTTGCGAAAAAAATCAAAGGCTTTGATAAGGAAAAATGGATGGTTGTTGCAGAAGATGTCATGCTCATGGGCTTAAGAGCCAAGTTTGCTCAGAATGAAAGACAGCGTGATCTACTAATAGAAACTAAAGATAGTATCATTGTTGAAGCATCGAAATATGACAGTTATTGGGGTATTGGACTGGACATTAATGATGAGAGGGTTATAAATGTAAATGAATGGCTTGGAGAAAATGTCCTTGGACAATTATTAATGCGCGTCAGAAATGAATATAGTTAATATAATAGCATCAGCAGATTTTAAATGTAATATAAATTTGCGTAGTTTGCCTAATGTAAAATATAATCCAAAACGTTTTAGTGCTGCTACATTGAAATTGTCTTGTACTTGTCAAATTTTTTGCAATGGTCGCATTGTATGTCTTGGTGCCAAAACTCTCAATAAAGCTTATGAAACAATTAAAGAGTGTGCTGACTATTTGCTTGAACTAGGCTATGTTGTGCAGGCATGGGAACTGGAACTACAAAATATTGTAGGGACTTGTAACGTAGGTGGTAGACTAGATTTGCCCTGGGTTTACAGCTATTTAAGACGCAGCTATACTCTAAATTTTACTCCAGAAACATTTCCTGCCATCACATTAGAATTGAAATCTGGTAGTACTGCTCTAATGTTTTATAGTGGAAAATGTGTAATTACCGGCAACAGATCATACCAACAGTTGCATCAGTCATATAAAGAATTAATAAAGGTTATAAAAGCATGTTCACTTATCTAAATATTCAAAATGGAGTTTGTTACTATCGTGAAGCCATTGAATAATATGATAATAGATCTAGCAACACCTATCGAAGCAAATCAAATAGCGCTTCAAAGAGTCCTTCTCCCTATTGATAAATGGGTTATGATACAGATAGAACTTATTGAACCTCAAATTTTTAATGGAAATTATGTACCGTTACTATGTGTTGCATGTACTGAATTACCAGCCAAGTACATTAGTATATCACTCAACTCGTCGAAGCATTATTGACAGAATCGAGCTTTCGATTTCTGATTTGAATTTAGAACGAGTGACAAGCGCAGATTTGGGGTTGGTGGAGATTATTTTGAAAGCTTAAAAGTGTACATTTTCAATCAATTACAGATCATCATGTTTGCAATAAAGTTTAATCAGATTAATCCAGATAGAATAAACTTATTTAATGCATACTATAAAAACAAGAAACAAAAAAAGAAAAAATCTCGAAGAAAAAACCACCCATCAATAAAAAGTCGAAAAGTAACAAAAAAGCCTAGGAAGAAACCAAATTTTTGATGGCTACGTGTGGAAATAAACTGCTGCAGTGGAACGCTCCAGTTCCTGTTCATGAAGATATTGTGAGCTCACAACTGGTTGAAGTCCTGTGCATTACAGCACTGCCTCGCTCAGGATCTTAACAACATTGAATTTAAAATTGATAAAACTGATACTTTTATTGATCTGACTTCTTGTTTTTTATTTATCAGGGCTCAAGTGTTAAAAAAGGATGGGGCACAATTAACTGAAGTCGATAAAACTGGACCAATCAATAACTTGGGTTATTCTATGTGGTCAAGTGCAGACTGTCTCATTTCAGACCAGTCAATAACATTGAAAAATCCATATTATCCTTGGGTATCCTATCTATTGTGCTTAGTTAACTATACAAAACCAGAAAAAGATGCACTCGCTTTGTGGAGCAATGTACGAACAAGACTCTCCCTTGTTTTTTGACATTAATTTGGATGAAGGTGCCCCGCCAATAGTTGTGAATGAAGGATTGCAAAAACGATACAATAGAATAGAAGGTTCTAAAGTTTTTACTTTATACACTAGGGTATTTACTGATACAGTTTTGATGCCAAAATTGCTGTCTCCACAAACCGAAGTGAGTTTTACAGTCAAGCGTTCCGAACCAAATCTAATTTTTATTGGTAAAAAAGTTGAATGTATTTTAAAAATAACAGATGCAAAAATGCTAGTGCCATGCATTAAGCTAACTGATCAAGCACTGCAAGAACACAACAAAATCTTGAACTCTACAGGTTGCACGTATCCAGCTCTTCGCTATGATACCAAATGTCGCACAATACTCTACAGGAGAACAAAATTTGGATTGGGTACCTTACAGTGGGTCACTTCCCTGTCGTGTATACGTATTCATGACGAAACAGTCAGCTTTCAATGGTTCCCTGCAGCATAATCCATTCTACTTCTTAGATTTTGGAGCTCAGAGAATCTATGTTTATAAAAATGAAATGCTCCTTCCAAATTCAACTCCACTGCAAACTCTTGGGGAATATAAGCATCCACCTTTGTTTGCGGAATTTCTTAGAGGGTTAAACTATAACAATATTGACCTTGGCTTTAAATGGGATGACTATAGAACAGGATTCTTCATTACATGTGCTGATTGACCTCTGATCATTCTGCTGATTGCAACTATGTTTGTCCAGAAGAATATGAGAATTAGAATTTAAAATAGATTATAAGGAAGCCCTAACTAATTCAGTCTTGTTTTGTGTGGCTGAATATAACGCTCTCTTGAAGCTTGACAAACATAGAAATCCTATTTGGGAAAAAGTATAAAAGCTGTCCTCTGCAACATAAAACATGGATAATGGAAAAGCAGAAGATTAGGCTAATTTTCTCTTTATCGTTTTCAATAACTTGTATTCACTGTAGTTATGTTCATACAATTTACACCTAGAACAAACATGCATTTGCACCAGTGTGGTGATCGAATATTTTGAGGATGGTAGTATTGGCCTCGTTCAAAATTTTCAAAGGAAAATGTTATCCCTTAAACAATTTTATAAGCTAAAACAATTGATTGCTGATTGCACCAAGCAACAATGTGCATTACATCAAACCGACAGTTTGTTGTGTCCCTTCACTAGGCAACAATACGATTGGAAATTGTGCTTTGTAGATGATAAGCAGATAATGTTTGCAGTGATTGGAAATAATATTACTCTCAGTAGAGGCATTGCTAACATTTTAGGAAATGTAGTTGCAATCTTAGCTTAATGCAAAGCTTGCTAGATATTGCACA
>JASAND010015779.1:0-31712 GCA_030248195.1 Trissonchulus latispiculum
ATTATGTTAACGAAAGCGTCTCAGTTGTTATTTCAATCTTTTTCCAAATAAGCTGATCTTCTGAAAGGATCGACGTCTTTCCGCTCAGTCTCTCAAACAGCAGGGAAAATTGCATGACCATCCATGTAGGAGAAGCTACCATCAAGGAAACCCAAAAATAGGAAATAAGAGCAGGGCCGGCTCGGTGGTTAAGCACCGGTGCCTTCTGGGACCAAACAGTTGTAATTTTTTGACAGTTTTTAACCAAATTTTTGGAATTTTTAAAGTCAAAATTAAATTAAACTGGTACAGACCGTTCATTATAATTCTCATTAGTTTGAAGGGAAACAATAATAGCAACTTTGCCTATACTTGAAATAATACCAAAATCGGAATTTTTAAGAACATTCTCCTATCTAGACTTCCAATTTTCAGGCCCGGCTTCGGACCCGGCCTCAGTGCATCTCGACGAAAAATTAATGTTGGACTCATGTCGTTTCGAAAGAAGACCGATATTACAAAGTTAAGGACTATTTTATTGAGTCAAACGCATCTTCCAGAAATTAAAAATGGTCAAGGTTTTGAATTTGCTGAAAATTATGTATTGTTCGGCTATCGAAAGCGCATTTGGCCGGGTAGAGGACAGAGGCCCTTGGATACTTTTAGCGACGTTAAAATTCCACTATTTTCACCAATTTTTCTAAATTATAACTACAAATAGCGATTTTTAATAAAAATAGCATTGCTTATGCTTAGACGATTTTTTAGTAAAAAGATCAGGCGAAGCCGGATAATCGTCAGAAATGTGAGTCTGGAAACATTCTTTCTTTGAGCAATTTTCATGCCCCGTGTAGCCGAATTTTTTTACCGCCTGTAAGAGCAATTTTGATAACCCTTCTGGAGGAATTTGCAGAGAGGATGGGTAATTCTTCCTTGTCCACCTGTGAACGTATACATGTAAAACCTCCAAGATTGAATTAGAAAAGAGGATTTTAACGGTTGAGCTTTGCGGATGTTTGCGGATTTCGGATTGATTCCAAAAATTGGCCACGAGCTATTACATTCTGAATAATAAAAACAAAGCGAAATTATATATAAGTTCCCCAACTAAAATACTGTTTGTTACTACCTAACGGATTATGATAATAGTTTAGTTATCAGGATTTTTCTAGAATACCTACCTAATATAAATATTAGTTTGTCAAATTTTTTGAGCAAACATTCCCAGTTTCGAATTGAGAATTTCTTGAGCAAACATTTCCAGTTTCGAACAATGGTTGGGTTGACCTTATGTACCATACACTAAAGGAACACATACAATCAAGGCTTTAAGCTTTGCAAAAACGGCACGAACAGCAGTCTGTATGCTGAGCTAACTACGTCTGCTTACTGAAGAAAGTAGAAAGCTTTACAAAAAAAGAAAAAGACTTATGATTACTTTTCTGGATATAACCTAATAGAACAAGTTTAGTCAAACGCCCATTTTAACTGAGATTAGTAATCGTGAAGAAGGACACTCAGCGAAAATCAGCGATTTTTTAAATCACCAAACACGAAACCTATTTTTTTCGAACATTTTTTAATAAGATTCCCTGAATTTTAGTGACTACATCAACAAGAGATACCCGCAACTACCCGCGCGGGTAGCCTGTGGGTAGCAAAATTTCTATTACCCGAGGGTACCCGTAGGTACCCGCTACCCACTTCCAACTCTGTGGCTGCGTAAGTGTAGCTTGGGAGCTCTACGCAGGCACATTAGGTATTCCTCGAGATTCAGTCCTTGAGCTCTTGCTTTATGCGTCTCATCGAAAAATGACAAAATGCTCCAAAGAATGCAATTTGTTCCGTAGAAATAGAATACTGCAAATGAGTTCTTTAGACAGTACTGACGTAATTTGGTCATACTTTAATACTGCTAAATATACATTTGATATACTAGTTATCGTCAGTCCAAGACAATTTATCCCGTTAATTTGTCTGCCTGCATCAAGACTTTAATACGTGCTGTTATCGATCTGACAGCTAACCAGGGTTTGAAGACAAACCGCAAACTGGATAGCATTCTTTGATGCTTTATTGATGGAACTTCCACAAATAGTACGTAATTCTCAGATGTAAGCCTATACTGAGCTAACGAAAAGCTGAATCGAAAAACTAACTTCAAATTCATGTTCGGCGACCTCGAAAAGCTCTGAATACAACTTTTCAGCAAAATCGAAGGCAAAAAATTTTTCGGTTCCCCTTGGTCCCCCCTAACGAATCGAAAAAATCCAATTTGCGCGAAATCGAAAAATTTTTGCTATATTTGAACTCAGCGTGGTCGAAAACATACCTATACCAAATTTCAGCTCATTTGATCAAGTTTTGCGGAATCTGGTCTTGGGCTGGGTTATCCTGAAAAGATCCTTTATTTTGTCCCTTAAACTGACTGGAATGCAAACAAATTTATGGCACAAAATCACTTGACTTCGACTTCCAAAATTTTGAGGGGTCTACCTCAAATTAGCAAATTTGTTAATTTCTAATTATTTATTTATTTATTTATCTATTTATTTATTTATTTATTCTTATTTTTAAAATATTTTTGTAAAA
The DNA here is from genome assembly GCA_030248195.1 of Trissonchulus latispiculum. Classification (NCBI taxonomy): domain Eukaryota; kingdom Metazoa; phylum Nematoda; class Enoplea; order Enoplida; family Ironidae; genus Trissonchulus; species Trissonchulus latispiculum. The sequence continues at coordinate 2,572 of JASAND010015779.1, forward strand.
AATCCCTTAAATTTGATTAAAATGTGCGATACTTGGTAAAACTCGCTAAGTCGTGTACCCTTTTTGTCTTCGTTAGGGTTTACCTTCTTTCCCTTCTCGCTGAGGGACTGTACCAGTTTCTTGCCGGTCTAGATGGCGTCTGCACCCCCCACCCCCCATTCCCCCTGCATTATACCATGCACAAAATACAAAAAAGCAGATTACACAGGAAACCACATACGAATCAGGGAAATACATATGTAAGATTAAATAAGTATAGGTGTCAGGTGAGTAAATAACCTAAGAGCTTGTCAGCTCAGCAGCTGGGTGGACAGGACAGTCTTTCTCTGTTGGGAATTGCCCGGCCTGTCCTTTACCAGCTCGGTCCTTAAAAACTTTACTTTTGTTCACCGGCCGTGATCTCGTCTAACTCAGCTATAAGATTAGTAATAATTTAGCCTGTTATATGCCTTTTTATTACATAGAAAGTAAAACAATATACAAACAGCGTCAAATGAGCTTGTTGCACAGCGATACATCAGTCCACAAAAGTTCTGAATCATTTTCATTTAATTCATGGTTTATTGTTTTTTGCCAAAGAATAAATTAAACGGTGACTAAAATTCCAACACCATTGGTTTTCATCAAATTGAACTGATTTAATGTTTGTATCAATTCGTACATCTTGACTGATCGGAAGTATTAGATTTGCCTCTGTTGGATTAGGCTGATCAGGATCTGAAAATTCCAGAACCGCCTTTTCAAGGATTAAATCGACTGCATCTGAAAGAGACAGAAATAAAGGGAAATAGGCAGTTTTTTTAGTAAGAATGGTTTTCTCTTTAAACTTCCCATCTTTACACGTAAATACCATTTCTACTGAAATTCGTCCAGTAAATACTGTATTTCCCAGTAAATACTTTATTGTCTAGTAAATAAAATTTTCTAACGACTTTTTTCTATTGTCTGTGGCTAGGGTTCAAAGGTCGTGCCGACATCGGCTAGCCCCGACATCATATTCAAAGTCAAAGAATAGTTCATACGTAACCACATAATGTGCATGAGGGGGTGCAGGAAGACAAATTTCTGAAGTTAAATAAATTAGTTTACAAAATTAGAAATTATTATAATCTTTCAAAACAGATGTATTACTCATAATGAATAACTCATTAACCAAAAATTAATAAACGTTACTTAAGGTTTTAAGGTTTCCTAAGCTAAAGAATTCGCAAACAGAAGGTTAAAACTTTAAGCAAAAGTTTATTTTTAATTAAGATGTTTTAAGATGTCAGCAAAACTGTTTTCACCGTATTAAGCTAACATGAAAGTATTTCTAATTTTGTAAACTAATTTATTTGACTTCAGAAATTTGTCTCTTCATGTACCACCTTCTTGCACATTGTGTGATTATGTATGAAATATCCTTTCATTGTGAATATGACGTCAGCACGTCCTTTGAATCCTTAGCCACACACAAACATAAAATACAGAATTTACTAGAAAATACAGTATTTACTGGACAAATTAAATAAGTTTAAAGAAAATGCCATTCTTACCAGAAAATACTGTATTTACAGAAATTGGCCAGTAAATACAGTATTTACTGAATACAGATATTACTACGACATTTTGAAAATTTAAATCTTACGTCTGTATTTGGTTTAAAACAACATAAGACTTGGAGTCTGTGTTTTAGAGGTAGAGGTAAAGGTAGAGTCCCACTTTTCTAATCTTTCTCAAGTAGTTCCACTGGTACTCTTGTCTCGCTTTGTAAATTGGAGTCTCACTGGGTACTTTATGTCTCACTACTAGGTACTTTTGTGTTCCACTCGGTACTTTTGAGCTCCACTTGGTATATACTTTATAGTCTGACACGATGCTTCTATTTTCACTTTTAAAGTATTTAAAAAGTAAAATTTTGCTGAAATCTTTTAGTTCGACGATATTAGCTGCGATATAAATGCTAAATTAATTCAATTTGAACATTAGAAACTAAAAAATGTTTCATTTTTATAGCGTACTTAAGTTATGCAAAACTGCATTCAAAAATTCGCGAATTCTGTTCGCATTCGCCTTCGGCGTGACCATTGGATAAAGTGGGGGAATTAGAGGTGGTGCAGGGCCTTCCCCCCAGACCGACAAAACACGGGTAGATCCTGTCGGTCGAGAACAAAAAATAGGTAAACCCCTCTGCGATTTTTACCAAAAATTACTCAGTTTCTAGCGACTTTTTCAAAACAAAAATGCTGGTAACCTTTATTCCTTACTAATGTTTGGCTAAAAATTTCAAAAAATTTTGCAATTTCAAGTTTTGACGTATTTGTAGACCATCTTAACATCGCCAGAATCGGGATAAACTCCCAGAATAGGACCTCGTGTTAATATAAATGGGGACAGTAAGGGGGAGGGCAGTACATTTTAATTCAGAGCTTCTGAGTGTTAAATCTTAAAATCTGTTAATCTGTTAATCTTTTAATCTGAATGTTAATCTTAATCTTAATGTAACTATCTTCCCCCAAACGAGTAGCAGAGAATAGTAACCATGATATCCACCTTTTCACTTCAAATCTCTGAACTTATTATGTTGTTGGTAAATAACGAATGAAAAGGTTATAGTGAATAAAACCAACAAAGAACAAAGCTTCAGTGTTCTAACTTCTGAGTGTCTGAACAATTTATCAAATATTGCAAATTTTGGCAAATTCTAACATTAAATATAGTGAATTAAGTCTCTTTAAGCACCGCGTGGGACTCAAAAGTACCGAGTGGGACAGTTATTGTATTAAATTTTGAATGTACCGACCGAGTGACACAGAATTTTATGGCAAAAGTACCTATTGATACACAATCGATTAAAAGGTATATATCTAATTTGGGGAATTGCCTAACTGAAAAGTATACGGTTTGTGCTAAAAGGCTAAAGCTGGAAGTTTAAGAGGGCGGTTTCGACTATTGTCTGTTTGCTATATAAGCGATATCTGTTTACTTCAACATTAAATACACTTACATAATAAACCTGATATCGAATTCTCATCATCGACAGCGGTTCTCACATCTTCCATGACTCGTTCAATTTCAACAATTTTCAACTCTCTCGTTTTGTCAACTCCTGCTCCACAAGGGCATAATGATGTGGATTTTCTCTGGATTGGAATGCTGGTATTTGCAGCAGGTAATCTGAAACACAAAAGGATCCATTGAAGTGTATCAATTTACAGAAATCAACTCCAACTGGTTCCTGTACTTGTAATTGAGAGTGGCACCACTCTGACTGACACCATATGAAACTTAAAAATTCACTCAGCACTTACATTTAAACAGATTTAAACTGAAAACTGACGGTAGAAAAACAGTTTCCATGTTCGTTATGCCTGAGAACGCAGTTTTCTTGACTTTGTTTCCAGGGAACAGTCTGGTGACTGAGCGACGACCATCCAAAATCGTGAACTGACTCCCCTGAACAGCTTTGATTTCTTTCAGGAAGGGATGGCGGAATGCGTGGCTTTCCTGCTCACCAAGCAAAGCAGTGACATGTAGATCTGTAAACAATGATATGGTTACATAATAGCAGAGACCCATTGTCCTAGTTGTTTTGTGTGCTTTAGCTTGGCAGGATAGACACAGATTTTTAACGCAAAAGTGGCTAATCATATATCCGAATATATATCAGAAAACTGCAACAATGCAAGTAAATAGGTCAAGGAGGTCAACTTTTGGGGTCATTTTCTCGACTTTCCGCGACTTCATTTTATTGTCCAAAAGGTATATACATTTTAACGAATTTTTAAAATTAAAGTCTTTAAAATTAAATTTAATTAAAAATTAAATTATACATGAAATTAATTCATATTAGACTGTGTCTCTGTTTTAATCAAAATTAGAATTTTACGCTTTTAAAAATATTTTGAAGATTTAAAATTTTACTTGCTATCATATTAAGTAACTATGGATATGTAGCCCCCTTTTCGGACCATTTAAGTAACTTTTTAAGTTGCCGATATTGTGCTGCAGAGACATGTTGAAAGCTAATTTTCCAAGTTAAAAAGGAGTAGCATTGCAGAACGAAAATCTAGGTAGTATAAAATAAACACAGCTGGATCAACAGTGCAATTTGTCCATTTCCTGTCCACTTCCCACTTTACAAACATTCTTTAAATTTGTATAACTACAACAGACATGTTGCGACAAGAATGTGTAGCAATTGACATGACGATGACGGACATTGGCAGTAAACTCACTAAGGGAAGGCGCTCTAATCAGGTCTAAATGAGTTGATGAGTTTTGAAAATCTGTGAGCTGAAAGCAACCATTGGCGTAACCTTCTGGCAGGGTAGATTGTAGACGATCTAAGGGCAAAAGCAGCGTATACGGCACCAATGCTGAAAATGAAAAACAGCAGAAATCTGGCAAGCTAATAAAATGGGAAATGGAGAGTGCCATACATCGATAGCATTCATGCCATGTTGATCCTAGCTCGCTCCCTTTGCTGGGCAATTTATTATGTACTAAGATAATTGCTTTTCTTTTAGTGCGTATCGCACTAGCCAGTCAGTTAATTTGCATATCACATCCCCTTTTACATTATAGTGCGTCTAGCAAAATAAATTTTGTACACAAAGATTATTTAAAAATTAGCCAGTCGCAGTTGACTGGCTAATTCTAGTGTTAAAATTAATGGGACTATCAAAGTTGACTGGCTTAGACTGGCTAACTCTAATGTTAAGGATATAGCCAGCAAACCAGTCAACAGTCCCTAGTCCCTATGTATGTATGTATATATATATATATATATATATATATATATATATGTCGCAGTCTAAAAGCATTTTCCGTCTAATTGCAATTAGACGGAGAATTTCAGTCTAATTGCAATTAGGCTAGTCTAATAGCATGAGACTGAGCAAAATGCTGTTAGACTGAAAATTTTCAGTCTAATTGCAATTAGACGGAGAATTTCAGTCTAATTGCAATTAGGCTAGTCTAATAGCATGAGACTGAGCAAAATGCTGTTAGACTGAAAATTTTCAGTCTAATTGCAATTAGACGTACTATTGTTCGTCTAATTGCAATTGGGCGAACATAGCCTCGTCTAATTGCATTTTGATGTAAAATGTGTTGGTTATGTATAAGAACAGCGCTTCACTGTAACTGTATACGGAGAAGGGCACATAAACTCGAAAAGATATTACGTCATTAAGAATAGCTTTGAAAACATAGTATATAGAATTAGACATTGGAAACGTGAAAACTTTAAAGGATTTAAAGGATACTCCAAAGGATTTTGAAAACAGTAGAAATTGTCTATAATTTTTCAGAATTTGAAGACTTTCAAAAGCTTAAAATTTTCTAATTTTGACTGTCGAACTAATATTTGGATCTCAAGTTTTTATACAATTTTTACAATATTTTTATATTACACGCACATTTTTATTATTGCATAGAAATCCTCAAAGTAAAAATGGGCTAAAATAAAAAAGTAACAGTATATAACATTCTTTCAAAACAGTAACAGTAATTCACAAATAACTGCGAACCCCCACAAAACCAAAACCTTTTATGCAATAAAATGGATTTTCTTGTTAAAATAATTTACTCCCCAGTGCTCAATACTTGGAATCCAAATTAAAGTTCGATTGGTCAAGGTATGAAAGTTTTTGGATGTCTTAAAATTAAAAGAAAATTATCTATAGATGTGTGCACTAAAGTTTTCAAGTTTTCAATATCTAAACGAAAAGTATTTCTACTATATATGCTCTTAAAGCTATATATACTTAAAATATCTTTTCGACCTTATGTGCCCTTCTTTACAGTTACAATGAAACGCTATTCTTATACCTAAACCAAAACATTTTACATCAAAATGCAATTAGACGAGGCACTGTTCGTCCATTTGCAATTAGACGAACAATAGTACGTCTAATTGCAATTAGACTGAAAATTTTCAGTCTAACAGCATTTCGCTCAGTCTCATGCTATTAGACTAGCCCAATTGCAATTAGACTGAAATTCTTCGTCTAATTGCAATTAGACGGAAAATGCTTTTAGACTGCGACATATATATGCATATATATGTGTATATATATACACATAAATAAATAATATATATGTGTGTGTGTGTGTGTGTGTGCGCGCCCCCCACCTTTCACATTTATGATTGCACCTGTGCAGAGACAACATTCAGTTAAATTGTAATACATCCCCTTTCACATTATAGTATGTCTAGCAATATAAAATTTGTACACAAACATTATTTAAAAATTAGCCAGTCGCAGTTGACTGGCTAATTCTAGTGTTAAAATAATGGGACTATCAAAATTGACTGGCTAAGACTGGCTAACTCCAATGTTAAAGATATAGCCAGCAAACCAGTCAACAGTCCCTAGTCCCTATATATATATATATATGTATGTATATATATATATATATATAATGTGTGTATATATATATGTATATTTACATGTATATATGTATGTATGTATGTATGTATATATATATATATAAATATATATATACATGTATATATACTAAAACACGTGTAAAAGCTAGCTACCCGTTTTAGAATGTACATCTATGCTGACCACGTCTTGCGTACGCACTAAAAGGCGACCAGATAAATAGAAAACTTAAATTATCAATTTCTCGGTCAGTTGTATTAAATTAAATAGCACCAATAGCATTAAACTAAGCTGAGTATTCAAGTTCAGCTAAGCTGATGTAATCAACAGAATAAAAATACATATAAACATAAATTATGAAAAATACATAAGACATGTTAGACAATTTACGTTTTTCATTAGAACAAAGACACTGGTGGTTGTGCTGAGCCAAATGCCAAAAAGGAATACATCCTTTTTCGCATTCAAGGGAGGATTCTGGAGGCGTGTTGGAGACTTCACACTGACATATTAGGCAGCCACGATGATTGACTGCTTCCAAACACTTTTCAGGGCACCCTGGTGGGCACTCTTGACTTAGAACTCCTTCAGGTTCGTCCCACAGCTGGAAAGAGGAATCGGTTTCTGCGTCTAACTCTTCTCTTTCTTTTCCTTCTTCTGCTTCTTCGTTTTCTTGTGTTTCTTCATTTTCTTCCACTTCCTCTGCAGAGCTCAACGCAGTTGAAATATTATCAACGTCAAAAGATGTAATGTTTGCTGCTGATTCTGTAGTTGATGATGACGATTCAAGCTCTAAAAAACGTCAATGCAAATAATGTTTGCTATTAAAGTAGAAAGAACTATTGAAGAAGCTATAGGGTGAGAAACGATGAAATTTAAATGTTATCAAACTATGGATCATTAAATGAGATTATTAAACTTTTGTCACAACTTTCTTGGACCGCCTTAAATGTTGAGCGCACAAGCCTAGAGTATGCAATATGGAGTAAGGCTTCTGCGTGGTAAAATATAAAGTAATTTGCTACATAACTGTCCACTACATTCTGGGAAGAAGTTCAAACTCCTTCACACTCTCATGGCACCCAAAACCAACTAGCTGTCAATGAAAAGAGCTTATATATTTACACAAAAAAGACATGATATCAGATCTGTTGAAAGAGTGAAAACCGAAACGGAGCCTACGCAGAGCAGGGAGTACGCATATATAGAAGAAAAGGTGAAGGCGATTCTTGAATATCTCGGTCCATCCCTTAGGGACAAGGGATGTTGGGGCCCATCCCCGGATACGCAGCCGTTCCTACAATGAAATTAGTGAAAGAAAGCATCAAGCAAAATAAAGAGTCAACGAAACAAACCATTTTCTGCTGGAGAACTAGTTGTAGTTTCTAAATCCTGTTCTGTTTCCGTTGCCATCATAGAAGCAAAAGTTGGCAGCTGAAGCTGATGACGGTATATTCCACTAGGGCCAGGAGCACCAGGACGTCCATAAAGAATTTTGTTGTTGAGCGCTGAAAAGTAAAAATAAATTATACTTACATAAATTCATTTAAATTATTGATGGTAGTGTGAAAAGTGAAGTGCGCAGTAATGTAGTGCAGTAAAAGAGTATATACATAACATATAAAAATGAGTACAAAAGCATTGGAGTGCTGCAATCTTTTAGTGAACAACATATTTTGAAAAACATAAACTCACTACGCCTACTTCCAGAACTGAAATGAGCTGGCGATCTGGCGAAGCTGGCAAATTCCTCATCCGACTGATCGGCTTCTGGCTGAACTTCGCCAAGAGTCCTGTTGCTATCATCTTGAACCACGACCATTGATGTTAGCTCAGTTACGAAGTTGTACTAAAATAGTAGAAACAAATGATGAGAAACAATAAATGACTTCACTTGACCTGACTAAAGTCTGACCAAAAAATGTAGGGAGCGAAATTGTTTTGTTTATACTGAATTGCCGGTGCATTTTTGCTGCAGCAATGTATATATTTTCTGAACCGTCATGGCATGAACTTTCTTTTGGTTGAAAAAAAATTTTTTAAACTTAAAATTCATCAAAAGAACCGATTTTTTAAGTTTTGAAAGATCAGTAGAAGTCAGGAACTAGCCGTTCGGTGAAAAATTAGCTCATGTCCCAAACATTTTGAATCCCGAATATCAGCTCATTTCGTCAAGAATTGCGATAGCTATTCAATTTTTTCGATTTTCAAAAACCTTTGATCTTTGCCGCTTTTCCAACTTTGACTGGCTATTACTCGCGACTCACTCAATGCAAAAATTTTTATTTAATTGGATTTTCAGGACCGCTTACGTGTTAGCATCCATGTGATATATGTGGTTTTTCAAAATTTGAAAATCAATTTTTTCGAAAAATCACTTTTTGACCCAAAATTTCCACAATGCGAGTCCAGCAAAAGTGGGTAAAAATAACATTATCATAAAGTTTAATCTGAGCTGAATCTAACAATATAAAGTTTTCGTGGCTATGACTTATATTGCACCCGTAATGAATTTTTAAACAATTTCGCTTTTTAGCCGGTTTTTGGCTACTTTACACTATTTGCAGCAAATCAATGCACAATATAGCACAACTTGTCAGAAATCAGCAGAAATAGGAAATTGTTTAAAAATTCGTTGCTGGGGTAATTTCAGCCGTAGCCACGAAAACTTTATATTGTTGGATTCAGCTCAGACTAAACTATATGATAATGTTATTTTTACCCACTTTTGCTGGATTCGCATTGTCGAAATTTTGGGTTAAAAAGTGGTATTTTTCGAAAAAATTGATTTTCAAATTTTGAAAAACCACATATATTACATGAAAGCTAACACATAAGCGGTCCTGAAAATCCAATTAAAAAATTTTTATTTAATTGGATTTTCAGGACCGCTTACGTGTTAGCATCCATGTGATTATGTGGTTTTTCAAAATTTGAAAATCAATTTTTTCGAAAAATCACTTTTTGACCCAAATTTGACCCATTGAGTGAGTCGCGAGTAATAGCCAGTCAAAGTTGGAAAAGCGGCAAAGATCAAAGGTTTTTGAAAATCGAAAAAATTGAGTAACTATCGCAATTCTTGACGTAATGAGCTGATATTCGGGATTCAAAATGTTTGGGACATGAGCTAATTTTTCACCGAACGGCTAGTTCCTGACTTCTACTGATCTTTCAAAACTTAAAAAATCGGCTTCTTTTGATGAATTTTACTTTTTAAAAAACTTTTTTTCAACCAAAAGAAAGTTCATACCATGACGGTTCAGAAAATATATACATTGCTGCAGCAAAAATGTACCGGTAATTCAGCATAAACAAAACAATTTCGCTCCCTACATTTTTTGGTCAGACTTTAGTTTTAACACTGGCTGACTACCTGACTTAAAATATCCATAATAACTGACTTCCAAGTATCGACATAACATAACAAAATGATACATATGCCATAATATTGATGATTACTAACTTTTAAACTTAGTTCTAAAGCTTTACTCCTGAGCAGGTCAGCTTCCGTGGAATTATCTTCGCCAAACTTGCTTCGATCCAGCAGACGCTTTATTGTGAGATAAGCCCAGGTTCGTTCTATAAATCCACCGACGGAGCCAGGCGGAACTGGACTTTCTCCGGTTTCCTCGACGGGGATGACGACTGGTGGTAGAATGCAGGGCATCCTGTAGTGAACGTCACCGTTGGCACTCCGAGCTGTGATATCTGCATAAAGCTGTGGCTCTTCTGGCGTCTTTTCCAGTTTACCAGCAATCACATATTCTCCGCCCTTGTGATAGTCGTATAAGACATCTTGACCGGATGTCAAGGATTCCGGATCCACAGTTTCATTCAGATACTCGATCTTCACCTTGGATAACAGTGGGTTAGATATTTCTCCGTAAAATCCCTCCAGCTGTAGATCAGCGTCAGAGTCCTCGTAAACCTCAAACAAAACTGATAAAAAATTTACACACGAAAATCTTCCTGCCATGCAAGAAGATTTATAGAACTGGAAAAAGTAATACTTTTCAGACGTTTGACGTTTTCTTTGCCTAATTTTTCTTTGTTAATAACATCAATCAATGTCGGCCAATGCATACCTTTCGAGCCACTCCATGACTACGGTAAGATATCTTCTGAAGCAGATTAAAGTCAGCTCCAGTGCCAAAAGCAACACTGTGAATTGGGAAGATGCGGGGGTTATTTGCCTGAATATTCTCGAGAATCTTAGAGTCAAGCGTCACCCCACTGGTGGCTTCGCCATCCGTCAAAAATATGAGTAATGACGTCAGAACAACTTCCGCATCCGTATCCGCTGTTTCATTCAACACCTGAATCCCTTTTATTAAAGCTTCGTTTATGTTTGTTCCTGAAAACAAAATAAATGGAAATAAATGCAAATGCTGGACGGGAACTGTAAACTTAAAAACAAGTTGCCCCTTAAAAGGGGAATAATACCGCCGTAGAGTTTGGGATTTATGTGTTCAACGTTTTGCTCATACTGTTCTAGTGTACGGTGACGTTAGCTTTTAACTAGTTTCAACTCCCCGACATTTACCGTTTCTGAGACAAAAGAATGGGAGTATTTTATTGCCATTTGCCACTGTCAATTGTGAAACTAAAATTATACCTGAAGAAGGATTCGATCTGTGTCCGGAACAGTGCCAAGCGGACACCCCAGCCACTACACTACTCTGACTATAGCTATTTTATCGAGTAAACTGCAAGAGAGAAAGTTATCATTTATCTATATATGTTTATTTTAAACAATTTATTTTATCTAAATTCTGAAGCAAAGCAAACACTAATGAAATAAATACAGTGCAAGCGCAAAATCAGTCTTTGCACACGAAAATTGTAACATCAGTTATAGCGATTTATTGATCTGTTAAACCTCTGCCAATCAAGTGACTGGCAAATAACGCCCGATTTTCGGTAATATGAGAAAAGGCAGAGAGTGATCGTGTGCAAAACAATTTACAGGGTGTTGAAAATTAACTAATTGACTGTAATGATGCTCTAAAAATTGCAAAATCGTAGAAAAATTGTTGGGCAAAAAAACCTGCGTAACAGGTACATGTGTTGAAGATAGGACGGAAATCCTCCGCGCCAAGCAATTTACATACAAAACATAGGAATTCAGATGGGTCAACCCATTACAAGTATACCGCCTCCGGCGGTATAATAACACGGGTTAGATGGACAAGACTAGATTAATTAGACATAATTATTAGAACTATAAATTAGTATAGTTTCTTCGATTATTTCTTTATTCAAAAAATTGTTGCGTTTATAAGATTTATAGAAATTTCGGTCTCCCTTTTTTATTAAAATATCCTGCCCTCAAAGGAATGAGGCATTGTTCAACTAACAAACCAATGATTAACCTGTGTAGTTTTGAAATGTCTTGAACTTCCAGATGAGCATGTTTATTTTTGTTGAATAAGAACGTATAAGCAAAACTAGAAATAACTAAATAATCGAAGTCAGAAAATACTTCTCGATATTATATCCGACACATTAGCAATATTAGGAGAGTTTGCCGAAATATACATGTTTTATAGGCTTTTACCTCCGAATGCATCAATTGCTTCAACATAATCAATGGCAGCTTGAACGTTTTCTTTGGAAGCTAAAAGAGATTCTTCTTTCCAGAATTCCACTGAATCCGAAAAGATTAGAAGATTGAAATAATCTGCTTCGTTCATATCTGATAAAATCCTGCGCATTGCTGCCTAGAAATAAATTATGAAGTGGAAATTATACATAGTGAAAATAAACTAAACTGTAATAAATAAATAAATAAATAATTAAATAAATAAATAAATAAATAAATAAATCTAATGAAATGACCGGAAACCAAAGACAACTTGAGCAGACTCGCCACCCGAAATCACGATGCTGCAAAGCAAAGCAACTTTGGTCATTTATGTGAATTCTGATTGCAATCGTTAAGATTTTTGCAATTATTTCTTCCGTGTTTTTTGCTGTAGTTTTCTCCGCATTTTTCTCCTACACAGTTTTAGTTCATCAAAATCTATGAAACATTTACTTTTGTTTGGTCCATTTTGGTGCCTCGCATAGAGCCAGATTTATCCAAAACAAAGACCACATGTTTATTTCCCACATCAATTCCAGCTGGTGCAAAAAAGTGAACGAAATATCCATTTACAACCTAAAAACATAAAAGACAAGTGTCGCTTACTAGCTTTAAAACAAGTTTATGTCGTAAAACTAAAAGATGATTTATCCGGTACACAAAGCGGTTTGATACTTCAACTTTGAAAACAGGCGATTAATTTACTGCAGACTTATTAGTCTAACAATGTTAAACTCCTGAGTTTGTTGACACAATATATGGCAATGCAAACAAAGTTTTCCTTGAGGAATATATAGTTCAGAATGAATGAAAAACTACCTGAAGTGTTCCACCGTCGTTTCCTCGCTCTACATCATAAAGAACGACAAACTGAGAATCTAGTCCCTTTCCTTCTCCTTTGTCCTTTTGCTTTTCCAGGCTGGGCTCATAGTCAATCTTAGCAATACTGACATCGTCTTGTGTGAAGGTATCGATGGTTACCCCCTCAGATTCGTCGCCTATAATAATAATAGAAAAATAAAAATGACCAAATAGTGTAACAGGAAAATTACTTATTGCAACTGTAGTGCCTCCACCGAGGAAGCCCAAGGCACCCTTGTACCTATGAAACCAAGACCTGGGTTCGGAGTCAAATATGTTAACCAACTGCACCTCAGGGCCATCAGCTGAACTACCATATCTGGCTTATCAATTTTTCTTCCCTGCTTCCCTTACATCTACCCTGAGTTTCTTTAAGACAACGCTCCCGCGACTGACACAACTCGGAATGAAAGCGAGAGCGCATCCTTCGCAGAGCACTCTGAGGCTCTAAGCCCAAGAGATCCGTCAGAGAGCTCCTCCGACACACGTTCCAGACCAGACCCCTTTTAGATATAACCAACCGGAAGCAACTACTGGGGACCGGAGACAGGATTACAATCCGTGTATTGAGGCAGCCTCGCCACATGTAGCGCTTCCACCAGGACCGGAGAAGACAAGACCAAGACCGAGAAGCAACCGAGGACAAGCCCAAGGCGGGAGGTGCCAGGCACGCGAAACGAAAACACGAGAGTTTAGGAAAGAGGCAGATTCAGCTTTACATTCAGGATTGAAAGTAAAGAATTGGCCCGGCCGGGGTTCGAAGTACGGCCCTTCCGCTTGAAAGTCAGACGAGCTTACCACTACACCACCGATACATCAGCTGAGCTCCCATAACAGGCTTATCAATCTTTCCTATGCCCGCTTGCCTTACATCACTCCCGGGTTTCAGTGAGACAAAGTTTTGTGAGCACAGGTCAGGCAGGATGGCAAGTAATGTATAGGTAGGTGACATGTAATAGGGTTCAAAAACCCAGAAACCATTTTGGCTTTCCAGTCGTTAATATGCTGAGTAACCTAATTTGCATATTTATGCCGGCGGAAGGCACAAAGAGGAAGAACTTCTCAAAATTTTCTTTTACTGTTTGTTAACAACACCTAACTTTTGGGAAAATCCTATTTAGAATCCATACAGGAAAGAGCACTAACTTGTCAGCGAAAGCAATTCTTTGTTAGTTTTCTCTCCAAGATCCTTCTGGATTCCTGGAACTGACAGCTTCGTCAATTTCCCTTGTTCTTTCAGTAAAACTGAAATTTTCATGTCTTGCACAATCTGCAATAATATGCAAAGTTAATGATAAACTAGACAGACTCTATTGTCCATTTCTTTCTTCTTTAAACTTATATAATGATTATCAAAATGTTTTATTAAGGTTTTGCCTAAATATGTTTATTTATATAATAAATTGCGTGTACATTTTCGTTGTGTTCCTTTTGTTGCATTGGCTGGACAGATTTTTATCAAATGAAGATTTATCTACATACTCAAAAGTTAAAACATGATTTTAAAGCAATGAAATTAACCAAAACGCTACCTGTCCCGGTTGAACATTAATGACATGCTTGTAAACACCATGAACTCTTTGCAAGAGTTCCTGATAAGTTAAGCGGAAGTCAACTTTGCTTTGTGCTTCCACGTTGACTGAAATTTGAAAATTATTGGTCTCTCTTGGTCTAAAAATACAATGGAATATAAAAACAATCCAGAACTTTGTGTAAAATGGGCAATTCCTGAATATTTGTATTGATCGCAAATATTACTTCTACTTGTCAGTTGTCAGAACAAACGAAAACTAAGCACACTAATTTCAAGCACTACGGCGGTATCATTCCCTTGTTAAGGGGTAACTTGTTTTTATGCTGTAGCTGTTTAATGACGGGCGAAATGCAAAAATCAGAAAATAGGTGCCACAACCTTTAGAGTTAGCGTTTCTAAGAGCCCGGGCCCGGAAGCAGCCTATAGATTGGCTAGAATTTCTACTATCGTGTAATTCATAACAAAAGCTTTCAAAACTCTTCCCACAAAAGACTAAAAGTTTGGCTACAAGTACATATATAGTAATAAAATTGCCTAAAAAGAGATTCTGTGCTAAAATTTCTCTCCAAAGGGGTACCAATTTAGCTGCTGCGGCTCTTTCATAGAAAGGAATTAATAATGGACTATTGGTAAAATTTATGTCTTAATTTATGTCAACTATTTATGAATTTATGAATTCAAGCGACATTCAAAACTGTACTTTTGTTCCACTATTCCCGCTGACTGACCGGCCGCTTTCGCCCTTTCGTAATCAACCTTCGCCTTTTCCTTTTCTTTCACTTCGCCAACAATAACTTCTCCCTTGATCGTCCTGAAATAGTCGATTTGAAAAACATAGCGAACACATAACATGGTGAAAAAGACTTTGAAGATTAAAATATAATGAAATATAATGACAGACGCGAATACTATGCATTATTTATCGAATCAGCCCCACCGCCACTACTTTAGCGATCGAACAAAACGTCAAGCGTTCCTATGAAGTCTATTTGGTGCACGCTATCTTTTGCTGTTGAGGGGGAAGTGGAGTGAAATATATGATAAAAGTAAATGCTAACAAAGATTTGGACTAAGCTGCAAATCCAGCAAGCAGTTAGAATATATAGGGCTTTCATGATGGGGATCTAATGGTCATATATTATATATTATTAAAAGATTAAAGAACAGGGTTAAATGTGATTCAACCGAGAGGAGCAATCACTTGTAGGCTTATGAAAACTATTATTTTGTTTTCTGCTCACTTGAACGCAATCAATCTACTGTCAGTTTAATTTGTAAGCTAGGTAATTGCTAGGTTTTTAAGATTCATGAAGGTTCTTAATCTAGGTTCTAATGTGTGTTTACATGCATTACAATACATTCTGTATTTACATACATAGAAAAATTAGAAATAAACGCAGCATTCGGCAGGAGAACACTGAAGGTTATTTCCGTGGAATTGACATCAGGATTGGCGATTCTGGAATTAATCTCAGTTGTGGCGAATCGGGACTGGATGTCTGAATGAATGTGCAATGAGTAGATTTTGCCTTTTGAAGGAGGAGATTCTCTGGGAGATTCTTCATTTGCCTAAAACACAAAAGTCATTTTTAGAATTTAGAAGAAATTTTAGAGAACGAGAATTAGTTAGAGGAACTAGCTAAAAATCGGCCAGCGCAATCGGCTAAAAATCGGGCAGTTTGGCTAGCCCGCTCTACTGGCAGGAACCCGCGGGCACAACTCTGACATACCTATCAAAAATGAAACAATTGTGGACTTGCAAATATATACTTGTCTGAAACTGTATTCAAGTTTCAACCGGTGTGGGATAACTTGGGACTGTGTTTGAATGTCAGTAGCATTTCAGAACAAGTAGGATGGGAAAATGGAAAAAATTTTTCAAATGGGACGGGATGGGATTGGATCGGATGGAAAGAAAAATATTCAACTGGGATGGGATGGGATGACACCTCGAGAAAAATCTCATTCGCGAACTCCGCTATTTTAATACACAAAATACCAAGCGATGCTCATATCTCTGCAGCATTAATTCCATCATCAAACACTTCTAATGTGTTCATATTTGCTCGAAGCTCGGAAAAGCAGGTGAATGGTTAAGGCGGTGTACTTCGGATCGGAAGGTCCGAGGTTCGATCCCCACCTTAGCCATAATGACGCTACATTGTTTCCTTGAGTAAGAAACTGAGGCTACAGCTCCGCCGGTCGGATGAGGCTTAAAATTGGTGGGCCCGTGTACTGTCTTGCTGGGGACAGGCACGCTAAAGAACCCTAATCCGCTTATCGATAGGCGTTGAGCTCCCGGCGGAAAGGCACTCCCCTCCTTTGGGATCAACCAGTACCCTGCAACGTGTCCGCCTACCCCCTGCGAAGGGGTGCTAGGTGCACTAGAGTCACGCACTCAAAAATGGGCACACCCCCGGGTATGCTTCTGATCCCACCCATCTGCACTAGGGGCTTGGAGCTCCACTTTTGCTCCACTGCTATACGCATGAGAACTTAATGGAGGTTAGATAACCCTGAGCCGAAAGCCCACAGGACGGGCTCCCTCCAGCCTCCCACTGCGGGACGGCATCTAGGCGACATAGCGAGGGTCATACTAGATATGACTGATGGGGAGAAGCAAAGGTGGCAACACAAATCTATGCCTAGCGAGATTTCCGAACGGAGAGAGAGAGAGCGACAGAGAGCTCGGAAAAGCAGGATGATTTATGATAATTTTTTAATTCTTTTCTATTTCAATAAAAAGTTGTATGTTGTAAAAATTAAAAGACATGGGCATCAGTGTGAGCTATCAGCCAAGAATTGAATTGTTCGATATGGATGCCATAACAGCATATTGGAGCAGCCCAGACTATGTACTATCAGTTTTGTTTTTAAAGCAGTCAATAATGTATATTTATATAAAGGTTTCAACATTTCCATTTGTACCTTTTCAACATGGAAAATTCTGCTTGGAGCAAGGACAGACTCTTTGGAAGAAGAGGTGCTAAAATAAATAGCCAACAATAAATATAAAGTGTGCATAATTCAATCAGAGACGGCAGGTAAAGTTGCAGAAGTGTGATGCAGAATGGGATTGCAGCATTTTATAGGGGCGTGTTTGGCCAAAAATCAATGTCGCTGACTGATAAGACAAGGTTTTTAACACAACAGAAGCTGGGCTGCTGTCATCAGTCACAGCATTTCCTTCCAAAACAATTACTTGAATCATTGTTGTTTATTCGGACATATGTAACTTATACTTTTATTTTGTTTTTGGTGTCCGGTCTATTTTGTCTTGTTTCAGTCGCTTAATGATTCATTTTGTGTACTGATACTGGATGGAACCTGGTTGTCTTGCGTCACTGACAACAAGTTGTAAGATATGAGGAAGCTAGGGATTTTAACCACTGAGCTCAAGCCCCAATTTTACAAGTGGAACTGTGCGCAAGAACGATAACCGGTGACTGCGGGTGGAGATATTTAGTCCAGGCGGCTCTCTACCACCGACTTGCCTCGCCAAGGGGGTAACTGATAATTTTTGGGGGACGCCAACGGGGCGCCAAACCAAACGGGGGAGCACGCACACAAAAATAGGCTCAGATATAAATCAGCTCCGGGCTATTCCCAGAGCTCTACCTAGCTAAGAAAAGAGATCAAACTAATTAAAGCTTAGTAAAATCAAGTAAATAAGTAAATAACAGACAACTGGCAGGTTTACTGGGACGACACAGGGCAAAGATATGACAAGGAAGTCCGTCCGGCGATATCCAGACAAGACGGGCAAATACAGCGGGCTACCCGCACAATAACAGGAAAAGAGGCACAAAAGGGGACACAAACTAAGGGAAGGGGACCAGCAACGAAATGAACAGCACAGGAATGCAGTAAAATAGGGAGGGGGAAGTTAACTAGCCAAGTTAGACCCCGGGGGAGGGAAAGGGGAAACGGGGCAATCCCGCTAGTTAGGTGGGACAGAAAAAGGGGAAAGGTTAGAAGCCAATTGAAAGATAAGTAAAAAGAGGGGGGTTAGAGCAAAAGAAGGGATTAGGAATTAAGTTAGAAAGGGTTTGTAAAAGGAAAAAGGAAAAATAGAAACGTACGCTTTTAGGTGTAGACGGCAAACAGGGTGGGGGCCCCAATCTCGAAAACCAACCTCTCTCTGACTTTAAAAACTCCCAACTGACGAAAAGGTGATGTAATCATTCAAGGAGAATTTTGTCATGCGTTGGGAACGGGAG
Organism: Trissonchulus latispiculum; assembly: GCA_030248195.1. Lineage (NCBI taxonomy): Eukaryota > Metazoa > Nematoda > Enoplea > Enoplida > Ironidae > Trissonchulus > Trissonchulus latispiculum. The sequence goes on from JASAND010015779.1 coordinate 21,145, forward strand.
GGTCTATCTTCGCTAAGCCAACAAGGATTGGAAATACGTGCAATGTTAAGTTTACGCTCAGAATTAAGTAGTTTTAAATAATTTTCAAAAGATGAGCATAAAGTTAGCACTGCACAGTATTTTAGGGGGGATTTTACATACAAAATAATACATAATTATCGGACTTCCCAACAATTATAAAAATACAATATTTATGGGGAATTTGGGGGATTTTGGGTGAGTTTTTAGGAAAAACAGCGAAAGTGGGAATTAGGAAAGGACTTGGAAGGGGGGTGATAACGGGTACGTTATTACCCACATTACAAAGTAGCAACTGCGATTATGTTGCCAGGACCTACTGGAAACAACAGATCATACGTTATCAGCTGTTATTTCTGATACAAATTAAAGAAGAAAGAAAGTTGCACACCACCAGGTGCCCGAAAAAATCGGACACCCGGTGGGACTCGAACCCACGGTCTCCTGCTTAACGCGCAGACGCTCTAACCAACTGACCAACTGAAATTGTGATCATCCCGTACCAAGATCCATAGTCACTATTTAACTCAATCTAAAGCATAAGCTTCATGCCCTCAGAAACAAGACAATGTTTCAAGCATCAAGCCATTGAAAAGAACTTGTGATGCCAATCTGGATTGAATATACATAATGTATATTGACAAATAAAGAAATGACGATTTTCAAGAAAAACTAATTTTCTACAGTTTCAGTTACGGATACTGAAACACTCTGGGTGAGCTACTGAGACGACCGCCAGTCAGTGATATGCGAGACCGGCTCCGGTGTCTGTTTCGCTTTATCAAAATTTGCTGTTGGTTAACAAACACAGTCCAAACTTTGTTGCCCTACATCCATTTAATACTATAAATAATTAGAAATGTTAATTTTGAATGAAATTTTGCTGTAAAATAACCAGAATGAATAAATTTTTAGCTATTATTTATTATTATTTTTTAGTGTTTCTCAACATTTTCCTAGAGTCGATCTGGCCTGTTTCGGCCCGCTTCAGCCCGCAGGTGAAAATGTTTTGACCCGACAAAACCCGCTAATTAATGGATGTTGGCCCGGCCCAGGGCCGACGGGCCCAAATGCTCATCATTCTTCAACAGCAGCATCTATTGAACATTACTGTTGTAAGTGAGATCTACCCAAATCCTTTTAACATTTTACCCTAAATTTGAAATAGAATCTAAAATTCTACTTATTTTTATGTCCACTTACACGGAACTGATTCATTTTCTTAAAAGCTTAAACATCTTTACAGCGTACAAATTTTATTACCTACAGAAATATGCCCACATCGGAGCACTTTTTATACTGTCAACGTAACACACTATTTCCAATGTATATGTATGCATGTATTGAATGAAGGTAAAGCTCCAAACTATTTTGTCTACCTTACCTAGCTGTACCTTAGCTCAGGTTGCCAGGGAAACTAGTGAAAATATACTTGCCTGAACAGAGAGCCATCTACTTTTATGTTAATGTGTATATATCACCCCTATGCCATTGTGCCTCTAACTATGATGGTATCTGAAGTAACCTAATGGGGAATTGCGAGTGTCATTCCCGAAAAAATAAGTAAGTTCCATCCTGTTGCTTTTGTTTGTCCTTAGACTATTGGTATATGCGATCGTCGTGGTGGTGTATGTGTGGTGAAAGATTAACAAATAGAGCAATCGGAGCCTGTAAGATTGTCTATATAACATGATTTCATTTGGCTGGTTTGTTCTTTCTAAGCGGAAAAGGCAACGTTTTCGTTTTCCTGACAAAAAGTACATTTGTATCGCTTTCCTGTCATTGATTTGATATCCTTCCTATCACCAAGTTTGATATTTAATAGCAATACTATGGAGCGATACATTTGAAACATGTTTAATTTGGTTGTACCAAACATTTTTTAAATTTTTGAATTGAGATGGTGATAATGTGCTGTTTTGGCCTGTTACTCTCACGCAAAAAACATGCCACGTCAAAACGTTCTTTTTCGGGAGCCGCAGCTTCGCCAATGTAGTCTTCCTTTGTACCAATGTACCTTAAATTGATTACTCTGACTGGCTCATTCATTGATGACTAGCATAAAGTGAAAAACTCTGAGTTGAACGAGTCGGCCAAACTTTTATGGGACATTTTTGATGTGACAGAATTTTGAAACTGACTTGAGAAATGGAAAGCAAGAATTAACATAATTACCTCATATCCTCCAAGGACTGCGTATGTATTCCGCTCTTAGTCTTATTGACTGTGCGCTACTAAGTTCAAGGTAAATTTCATGGAGGCAATGTGCGTATCTAAATACGGCAAAGCCTAAGAGATTAATGTTTTATTTGCAAAACCAGAAGTTCTTGCTTTTCGTTTTATCACTATATTTACCTAATTAAACCTGAGAATCTGTGCATTGATCTTTGGCCAAGACAGTCACATCTTGACAGTCCAACTTTGCCTTTTCTAACCACCTTTGAACCCAACCTAACCCCAACCCAACCCCACCCACCCACCACCAAACTAGGGAATTCTTTTATGCTTTGACTACTCAAAAAGTCAAAGAATACGGTACTGTGGACAGAGGAATTTATCCCTTTACCAAAAATTCTCTTGTCCTGAAGTCTTTGTATACTGGTCTTATTACTTGAGCAAATTTTTAATTGGTAGCTACTCTGCGTTCAGCAGAACAGAAAAGTAATAGTAATGGCCCAAATGTGTTAGGCCGCAGGCGTATTCATGAAAGCTGACTGCACAATCCAAGACTGATGTATTTGCAAGCTGAAACCAGTTGCCTAAGTGCCTACTCTCTACTCACACAGTTTTCACACAGTCCTTTAGTTTGTTCTGTTTGTCTCTTTGTCATGTCTTGTTTTTCATGTCCTTGTTGTTTTCAGATCAGTAGTATTGGCAACACTTGGACTTGATAATGCTGGAAAGACTTCTGTGATAAAGTGCCTGGAAGGAGGTGAATACTAGAGGCCTGCACGGGCCGAATTTTCGCTGCCCGGCCCGTAATGTTCGGCCCGCGGCCCGGCCCGTGAACGTTGGCCGTCCGGGTCGGGTCGCGGGCCGTGGACCGTGGTGCAGGTCTCCAGTGAATAGTATTATTCTTCATTAAGTATTATATTTTTTCATAAAACATAGGGAGCCCTCTTAAAAGATTGGTTTTCGAAGAACAACAGCAACAACAGTAGTACTATGTAGTAAAATATTAGTCAGGAGGTGTAACTGTAACATAGCGAGGCAGGCAAAGGCACTGAGGCGTAGCGAGCAACTGTAACAATGAAATTACAATATAACTCCACCTACAGTTCGCAAACCTAATCAAATTCTTACTACAATACAGCGTTCAATAATCTCCTTCAATAATTTTAGTTCTTTCTTTCTGGGAGCAGTGGTAAACATTTCTTTGCTTTCCACTTTCCAGGATCTAGTGACGACGTAACACCAACCATAGGATTTTCCTCTTCTAATATCAAGCAAGGTCGTTTTCACGTGACAATTTATGATCTCGGTGGCGGTGCTAGAATCAGGGATATTTGGAAAAACTATTTGCCGGAGGTAAGCCACAGCAAGACTGATTAGAGTAAGTTGTTTTAGAAGTAAGCTTCCAAAATCTTACAGGCTCTTGGGAGTTTTCCAACCTTTTTAATCCTATCTAAAGTTTTTCAATCTTCAGTAGCTGTAAATGAAGGCGAAAAAATTGGTCGCATTGTCTTAAAGTTTGCCTAAAACAACATTTTACATACTGAAGTGTATGGATGAGGTTTGATGTAGGGGAAGTTGCCCAAATATGGCCAAACCCGATTTTAGCACAGAAACATAGGAGAAAAAAGTTTCCTAATATGGACACCTGGGTTCCTAATATGGACAAGAGATGCTAAATATGGACACACGCTTTATCATAGCGGTAACATCAAAGCATTTTTGTAAAAACGCTAAAATATGGTGTTTTAAAAACAAAACAATATTTTAAACATTGTGTTCAACCTCTGAGACTATATTATGCTTCATAAAACTATTTTTAGCTTTAAAATTTGTATAATGACGGTTTACTGGGTCAACTTTAAGTTTTAACATTTTGCAGGAATAATATACAAACAATTCTCTATAAAATGATATAAAAATTGTTAGTTAAACCTCAACTGCAATTGAGAATCCTTGTCTTGAAAAAGTAACTTTCCGACCGCATAAAGTAACTGGTTCGAAAATCAAAAGTTGACTAAAATTAGAAAACAATTCTTGTTTAATTTAATACTGGACAGTTTTTGCTGAAAGTTGGCCACTCCAATAGCAACATGTATATCTCGCTACTGCGAAAGTTTTATTGCAATTCACCTTGATAAAAAACCTACACACCTATCCAAAGTCAACGTTGGCCATATTCGGCACTTGGCCATATTTGGGCAACTTCCCCTAAGGAGTTACCCGTAACTTTTTAGTTGTTAAGCTTGGATGACCTTACTGTTACTACTATTGTTGTTTCATTCAGGTTCATGGAATAATTTATGTAGTGGACGGAAGTGACCGATCCAGAATGGTTGAAAATCAAAGCCAATTCAATATGCTCATTCAATCTCCTTTTGTACAAGGAAAACCTATTTTACTGTAAGTTTCATTCTCTGCATAAGTTATAAGGGGATAGCTTAAAATTGAAACAATTAAAACCAGTAGCTCAATAATAAATAAATTATTCGTATTTTTATTAAGGCATCTCTTCTTAAAACCTGTTTACTGTTGTGGCGGCGGCCAAACACCCTTCCCGCTAACAAAGGGGCGTGCGGCTCCAATCAATTTGCAGAGACTATGTTCAGAACAGCTATGTGTGAAATACTTCCGGTACGCAGTCTTACAATAAAATTAGTGTACGCTGTCTTTTAATAGCTTTTGATGAATCGGTCGTGAGCTCGTGAGGAACTCATACCTAAGATGATATTAGTATGAGCATGCCATAGCGATGCGTTTGGAGCAATCTGGGCTACGTTGCAAAAGTTTCGCCTAAATACCCTCCTAGGAGGGTATTCTTAGGAGGATCGAGGATGTCTAGGAGCTGTCGAGGAGGGGGTCAGGAAAACTCCTATACAAGTTTCAAAAGATTTACTGCATAAGTTTATGTTTAGGCGCCGCTGCCACGTGAATTAAGGTGTGGTGTACAGCACTCAGCGTAGGAGAAGCTTTTGAAATCCAAACGTTATTATAGGCAAATCCGCAAATCTATGCATTTTCCATGGTTGCAAACTGTCCATCAATTTATACTTCTACCACTTCTCCGTCGATGCGCCAGCTTAAGTCTCTCGATGAATTTTATTTATAGGTTGCTAAATAAGTATGATATTAACGGTGCCATGGACGAAGTAGATGCCACAGAGCAGCTCAATTTGCAGTATCTGGTGAACAAACATAAATGCCCATGCAGAGTTGTGAGTTTGCTGCTTAGTTTTGAGGGTCGTACGGTACGAAAAGGTTGTAAGTGCAAAAATATGACGCGGTACCATATCTATTTGATCACGAAAACTAAATCTTCAATGGGCATAAATTTTAGCAAACCTTTGAATATTTTAGATTTTCCGTAAATAAAACCCGGGTTTCTCTGTCATGTCATCTCCATTTCCGAACGATGTTAAAACATATACATTGCTTGCTTATATACATTGTTTGCTTAATTTGTACGCACATTTTTTGGTCTTGCACCGTAGTTTCTTCAATTATATCTATCTTTGTATAGTTCTCACTTCTCACTGTCCTTGTGTAGTTCTCACTAGATCTTAGCCACCCAAAAAGCAAATCGTTATTTTTCAAAGTGATATCTGATACGGTCTTTCAGAATTATTCAATAAGATTCAGAAGCAGAAGCGAAGTTTAATGAAGAGTTTTGCAAAATAAGGGGAAATCAGAAAATATAGCAATTTAAATGCCTACAATTGAAAATTAAAATTATGGTCGGATCGGATCGCCTGCCAATTGGCGGATCGGATCGGTAGGTGATTTTGGCTGCCGATCCGTTCCGATCCACATCACTACGTACCACAGTTACCACAATGTTAGCTGCCACCAATTTTATTAACTTTCATCTCAGCTGTTTCATTGTTCTATACTATTTTTACGTTATCATACAACTTACTCGCTAAACTTCATTACCTATTAATTTGAAATTGAATTAGGGGCCAGGGTTTACTGTGTTCAAGGCAAAGTGTAAATCATTTTTTAAGTTTTTAGTAGGAAGTGATAAGCAAATTACCGAGAAATCATTTTTATTGTTCGTTGTCATGCACTTACATATGCTTCCAACTATGAGTTTAGAGCAGACCGAGAAGCTATATGAATGTTGTGACTGACACCGGCGCCACTCACTATCCTTTTACAGGTCCAAGTCCAAAGCCCCCGATTTTCGGCCCACAGAGGCGCTAAATTACACAAACACATGTTACGACAGTTTGACGGTTTCTTATAAATACTGTACGCAGCATTGTTTTAGTTACCGAAATTAAAATAACTATAATATATGTTCCTCCAAAAAACTGACTGGAGCAAACCCATTCCAAATACCCGTGGCTCACCTAAAACTCTAGAGCAACTGATTGACATCTTTTATTAGCGATAAGTGATTCATTAGAACATAACGACCAAGAGTACACAATCATAAGAGTATGCCACTAGGCAAGCTCTATGTTATCAGAGCAAAAACAATGCTCTAACGCCACCCACCCCCCCCCGTCCACAAATCAGTACCTAGTCGAAACGGAGATACGCTCACTCGCTCTATGATTATATATGTGCTTAAGGGGGGGGGGGCGTCACTTTGGTCGAAAATCGATAGTCACGGATTTCGCTCATTTTCACACAATATGCCCCATATGTTCACAAGAACCAGACAAAATATTAGCGTTCAAATCAAACTGTGACAGAGTTATTCAGGTTCAAAGCCGGAAAACTTGAAAATTCATGTGATGAGCCCTGTAAGGTCAGATGGATACCGAACGCGACCGAGGACAGGGTTGACCGATACACCAAATTAAAGCCTTTACTGAGGTAATATTTTAGTGCAGATGCGGCTCAAGGCTAGCTATCCAGGCGTTCACAATGTATGCTTGAGTAATGCACTGACCAAACTTTGGAGAACTGTCCAGTATTACTTAAACTCATTTTATCTTGCACAGACAGCATTTTAGACCAATGGTTCTAGGAGACGGATTGCTCCTCGTTTCATTAGCTATCGATTGATACCCAATTTGTCTATATTTGGAAAAATTTAAAAATTGGCATTTTTCACCTATAAAGATCAAAGGTTTCGCCACATTAGTCATGTTCAATATTTACGCATTTGTTTTGGCCACATTATGTGACATACATGGATATATTAATCTGCCAAGTTTGGTGCTTTTTACCACATATATAATGAGTGAGAAATTATCAAAAGAATGTGAAAATTATGAAAAATGGCAATTTTTAGCAAAATTTGCTGTTTTTGTGGCAAATGTTTTGAGCTTACTGTAGACGATAGAAACAGGGGAATGCTTTCATAAGACGTGGTTTTATGCGTAGAGTGCAGCTATCTATTGGCCGTTTCTGTAGCTTTTGCCAATCGTTCAGGACAAGCAAAACAGTACCGTAGGTCCTGTTTTTCATGGTCCAAAATGGCCTATTTTCCAAAATTCTGACTTTAAAAATTCGCCAAAAATCCGTCACTCAACAGAATTGCATTAAACCGGATAGCTGCACTCTACAATATGTCCTTGACATATGTGGAAAGTTTCAGCGCTGTATCTTTCATTCAGCGAAAAAATTTTCACAAGCTTTTTAACCTAATTTTTTGATTTTCCCATGTTTAACACATGTGAAGGTCGCCTTTGAAGGGCTCCACAGAACGGTAGAAGCAGTATTACGCAAAACGTACTTGATTTGTTTTGAGGACCCATGGGAACTACAAAATGTGTGAAAATGAGCAAAATCGGAGATGGTCGAAAAATTGGTAAATAAGTGACCCCCCCCTTAAGCTCCAAAACACAAGCAGTGCGTGCGGGAATTTTGTGCCTGCTTCGAGCTTTAGAACACAAACATACAGTAGCGCTCAAAATTCTTTGAAGTGATGGGTCTGGTTTGCGGAGGGGGGGGTGGGCCGTTAGCGAGCAGAGCATAGTTTTTGCTCTGATAACATAGTGTGCCTAGTGGCAAACTCTTATAATATGATGTACTCTTGATACGACCAAAACATTTTTGGTCATTTATTGCATGCTAGCCTTTGAAGCAAGCCCCAAAAATGTATATATTTAGGGTTGTTAATCTGCATGTAAGGAAAGTAATTAATTTTTACACTTGTTTCTAACAATGTAAAAAAAGTGTTAAAAAGTGTAAATTGTTAAAAAGAGTAAAAGTATGTGTAAAAATGGTTTTATGTCACATCTATTTCCTCTGTACCACATTATTGATTGACGTTATTCAACTGTCAAAAAGGATGAGTTTAAGCATTCACTGCATGCTATAGCCACAAAGGCTATTACTTATTTTGATAATTGACCAAGAATTTTGTTAATTGGTCACAATGATACATGTGCTTGGGGTGGGGGGGGGGTTCACTCCCCCCCCCAGACCTGGAGCTCACCCCCTCCAGAGGGGGTCCCTCAACCACCCCAGAATCCGGATTGGGATTGGATTGTTTTTTGTGCAAAAAACCGGACAAATCCGGTTTTCCAGCGGCCGGCTCAAACCCCCCCCCCAGAATTCCCCTCCTACACATTTAGAATTCAGAAATTATTTTGGCTGTGCAATTTTTGACTCTGAAATACTGTTCCATTATGGCTTAGATAGACATTTCGTTAAAAATAGACATCGACTTAGAAATAGACATAGAAATAGACTGTAGACTTGGAAATTTCGTTCAATTTTATTGACTGACATGTTCGCTTAAAGAACCCGCCTTGCAGGATGTATAAATTTTAAAGGAAATAATGCTCTAAGCAGCCGGCAGCCTGTTAGTCGAAAGCCGGCAGTCTATTAGTAGTGTTTGAGGCCGGCCGAGGTTTTACAGCGGCCGGTGAGCATATAGGCTGGCCTGTGGCCTGCCGGCCGACCGGCTACCGGCCTGGAGTGAAGCTATTATGTCTGCTAAGATATTGATTTTCTGATTTTATGTTAGAAAAATAGCATATCAAAGCACAGAAAATTCGCATAGCTAGATTTGGAGTACATTTTAAGCTTAGTTCCTCTATATTGTAAATTTCTGGTTGCTAATTTGTATTCTAGCCGGCGGCCGGCCGGCCGGCCGGCGAGCAAAAATCGCCGGCCGGCCTCAAACAATACCTATTAGTCGAAAATGAATTTAACCTCAGCAGGGCCCAACCACCGAAATTTATTTTTAATATAATTTTTTACTTTCTTCATTTATGTATGTTTATATAATGTTAAAAAGTGTTAAAACTACGTAAAAAATCTAGTGTTAAAAAGTGTAAAAAGTGGTGTCAATAAGTGAAAAAACCTGTTAAATAGTCCAAAAACTTGCCACTGTTAATCACTGTAAAAATGTTTTTAACGTTTTTAGTTTTTTTACAGTTTACAACTCTATATACTTTTTGGAATCGCAGGAACTAGAAATTTCAAAAATATAGAAAAATCCTGGTTTTGGTATTTTCTCCACGAAAAATCTAGAATATTTAATATTAATATTTCGCCACTTTGCGCTAACAAAACATTGTTTCCATGGTCAAATCAAATAGAACCGGTTCCGCTGAATATTTTTGCTCTTCAAACTATTTTACAAAAATGCTTCCGATTTTCGTAATTCCGGGTTTTCAAAATTTACGGGTTTGAAACAGACATGTGCAAATTCTGGGGGGGGGGGTGAGCTGGCGGCCGAAGGCCGCCGGAAATCCTTATTTTTTCGGTTTACCTTCTTGGATACCTTCATTGGATTAGACATCGACATTCGATGATAATTGCCCAAAAAACCGGAAAATCCGGATTCTGGAAGGGGGGGGGTGAGCTCCAGGTCTGGGGGGGGGGAGGGTGAAAACCCCCAAACCCCCCCAAGCACATGTATGGTTTGAAATATTTTTAATATCAACAAGATCAGTATCATTCCACAACCCTTGATGCACATAATAGTCATTCACTTTACGACATGTATATACTAACTGCACTATCGAAGGTTTTGCTGGTATCTATCATTCGTACGGTGCCTTGTTTTAGAGCTAGTCATTTTTCTTCCTTGTTTTTCTTTTGTACACAACTATGTAGACAGGCTTTTTCATTGATTCTGCCATGCTGTCCTGTTCTATTTGGCTGATTTTCTAATTCTTGAATTAATGTTTTCTATATCCGAATCCGACCGTTATATAACCTAATGCGGATCCCCAAAGGTAATTAATTCTGAGCCCAGCCTTCTCTTACCACCTACAAGCTCTAACTTTATAGAAGGGTTAAATGGTTTTTACGATTTTGCAAGAATCTTGTCTGTCTGGCTCTGTATAAAATGGTTTTAGCTAACTTTTAGCTTATAAGGAAATAAGTTTTATTAAACACGACGTAAATAGTTACATAGCAACATAGACTAGGGAATGGTGGGAATGACGTGTACATGTTCAGGGGCG